>JALPQD010000236.1:44647-82113 GCA_023101885.1 Typhlomys cinereus | reverse complement strand
CGACAGAGAGGAGATGAGCGGAGGAGGAGACAGACGCGAGAGAGAGCAGAGGAGATTACAGAGAGGGAGAGAGAGGAGGAGAGATAGAGACAGAGAGAGTTAGACGAGACAGAGAGAGGACCAGATGGAGACAGAGACGAGAGCTGCGAGAGAGAGGAGACAGAGAGGAGAGAGGGAGACCGAAGGAGGGAGAGAGGCAGATGAGAGGAGAGCCGCAGCGAGCAGAGAGAGGAGAGACAGGAGAGGAGACAGCAGAGAGGATAGGAGAGAGAGACAGAGCGAGAGAAGGATCTCTCTCTTCTCTCTCTCTCTCTCTCTCTCTCTCTCTCTCTCTCTCTCACACCCCAGTAAATAAAGTTTTAAAAAATCAGTGAACACCTTCTGTTTCAAAGACGGAATGAAGCCACAGCAACTTAATTTGATCATACATTCAGCTCCTCTTGTTTTAAAGAGAAAACCTGCCTCTCATATACAGCAAAGTGATAAAGATTCAATGCACTGATCTGATGAATATTAATTTTCCCAATTCTAAAGCATGAGCGAATGCAGTTTCTTTCCTCCGAGCAAGTGGATCATAACAAGGACATGTGTGGATGAAGACATCCATTATACACTTCCTTCTAGGGCTGAAAAGGGAGCTGAGCATTGCAGCCCACTCAGAGCAGGAAGAACAGGTGCAGGAAGCAGAGGGGAGCAAGCTCAGGTCCTCAGAAGGCTGAGGGTGGGAGATGCATGAAGAGGGGCTGAGCTCCCTCAGGAGTAGGTGTGGTACTAGTATCTCATTACTTTTCCTGTTGCTCTGATTGAATACTCTGGCAAAGGCAACTTAAGGAAAAGAGGGTTTGTTCTGGCTCACAGTTCAAGGGTGCAGTCCATCATATCTGGGAAGTCAAGTGGCAGGAAATTGAAGCAACTGATCACATCACATCTATAATTAGGTAACAGAGTGAGGAATTGCATTGCTTGATTTGCTTTCTTCTTTTTGTACATTCCAGAACTCAAGTCCCTCCTACATGTCACAAGCCACAGTCAAAATGGGTCTTTCCACTTCAATTAACATAATCAAAATAATCCCTCACAGGCATTCCTGGGGCTAACTTTAATCTAGATAATCCCTCACAGGTGTGCATAGAGGCTTATCTCCTAAGTAATTCTAGATCCTATCAAATTGACAATAGACTCTAACCACCATCAGCAGACACACTGTTGCATATGAGCCCTGGGGACTCTGGGCTCCTGCTTACAAGGTCAGTAGCCTGAAACTGTGACAAGCAGGTCAGAGACCATACGGTCTGGGGCTGGGACATTCAGGGAAAAATTACTCACCAATCCTTCTGTAAAAAGACTATATATCAAATTATATCAAATATAACATTAGCACCTAAATTTAAACTGCTGTATTTAGATCAACTATATAGCCAAGACCTTTATGTTTCTAATTCTACAGGGAGCAAAGAAATTGCATTGTAAGGTGTGTCTTTCCTTCCTCCCAAATATTATGTGAGAGAGAGAGAGAGAGAGAGAGAGAGAGAGAGAGAGAGAGAGAGAGAGAATGCGCATCAGGGCATAAGGGTGGAAGTCAGTTCTCTCCTTTCTCCACGTGGGATTCTAGGAACTGAACTCGAGTTGCCAGGCTTGTGAGCGGGCATCTTGCCCACTGAGCCATCTTTCTGACTCCTGGTTTGTTTCTTCAAAGGCCTTAGACCCTAAAATTGAGCTTGCCTTTTTTAAAGAACTCTCTGTGCAGAATTTTCAGACCCATCATTATTTGGGCGATTGCAGAATATGCCTCTGTGTTCTCATGTAGGTGTTTTTATTGTACTCAAATTATCTGAAAGACCCTTTCTGGCAGAAGCTGCATTCCCGTGTACTTTGGCTCCTTATAGCACACAGGCGAACACTAAAACTGCAGCAGAAACGTCATGACTCATTCTTCCTGGGACAGCTGTTTCAGCACCTTGGACAGAACCTCTTCAGCCTACTTCTCCAGAACTGGGCTGTCCTCCTCTTCCTTCTCCTCCTCCTATCCCTCCTCCTCTTTTTCCTTCTCTTCCTCTTCTTCTTCCTCCTTCTTCTTCTTCATTTTCTCCTTTTTGAATATGGTCTTTCTAAGTACTTCAGGCAATTGCAATCTTCATGCCTCATTCTCCTTAATGCTGGTATTATAAGCATGCCCCACTATACCCAGCTTCTTTCCTGATTTTTTTTTAAGGATGAGGTCTCTAGCTGACCCCTGAGAACACTACCTGCATAGCCAAGCTGGTACATAGTGAAGCAGAAAACCTGGTGCAGAAGCGACTCTGCAGTAGTTCCTGGTGTCCTTTGGATGGAAGGACTATCATAGGCATGGACCAACCAGAGTCGTAATTCTCCATTCTCCAAAGAGCTTCTGGTCTCCCTCTCTATAATAATGGGCCTGTTCTGTGGTCATGACACTGTAGACTAGCATTGTACTTGACTACCTGGGTCAGTGATAGACAGAGACTGGTCTCTGATACACTGGGATGGTCAGGCCTCCGGTATGGCATAATGCCACAGATAAGGGACATGGGTGGGTTACAAGTGGCTAAAGGCTGGGAGAGCAGTATCAAATGTAGAGATCAAGGAGAAAATGTATGTTCAGAGAGCAGGGTGGAGGCTATGGATGAGACTTCAAGGACCATGAAGAACTGATGCAAAGTGGGGTAACAGGCTCCAAACAAAAGCTGCAAGTCACAGCACCGAGCTAGGTGCTCACCCTTCCTTGTTTAGTGTGGGCCACGGTGGAATGATGAACACCACCTTAAGGGTGAGGTGCCAGTGCGGCATAACATGTGCAAGAAACAAGGCAGAATTTCTATCAGCAGCATCCTGCACCCTCTAAAGGGCAGACAGTACCAGTCCAGAGCTGGAATTAGTACATTGGCACTCCTGGGTGATTTCAGAATCTGGTCGGTTGCTATGTCTTCACCGTGGTGTTTCCTCCACATGCTGAGACAAAACAATCACCACATCACAACACGCACGACCATGCTGCTGCACTCACGGCCTCTCCTCCCCTTCTGCATCCTCCCATCCACAGGGCTAAGCGTTCCAGGCTATCATCACCCATCACCTACACTAGTGCTGGCTGAGCATTTGCAGGCTGAATGGGTGGGGGGCTTCCGGGTAGTCCTGTGAGACAGGGATTCTCAGTGTGGTGTGTGTGTGTGTGTGTGTGTGTGTGTGTGTGTGTGTGTGTGTGTGTGTACCTCCTTGGTTGAGTTGCCTGGGAAACAGACTAGAATGAAGATTTACATGCTGCAAATTTATAGAGGGTGGCTTTGGCACCAATTCCTGTGGGTGGAGCCTGGGAGGAAACAGAGGACAGAGGAGTTGAACGGTGCTGCTTCCTCAGGGTCCCAGCCTCACCTGCAGGGGGCACAGGATCTAAAATAACTCTCCTGTTGTCCAAGGCAAGTGGGTGAGCGACCACACCCCATATTCACAGATGGCTTCAAGCTGCCCCAGGTAGAGAGGGTGACTTTGGGGGAGATGGTTCTTCTTAGCTGAGTCCCTTCCTGAGAAAGGACCAGTGAAGACTGAACTAAGAACTTGGATCCTGAAGGAGGGGCCAGAGGGACATCCCACAGCTTCCGCTCTGTGTACCCATGGACTGGAGGTCTATCAGTTGGAGCCTCACATCAGGATACCTGATGAGACTGGAATTTAGAAAGAGGTATGAGATGGTTCTGTTCCCACCCTTGGACCACTGTGAGTGGGAGTTGCTGATCTACTTCAGTCCTCCCCAAGACAGAGGAGGTGATTGTCTCAGGGGGCGCGGAGCATTCTAGCAACCAGTTGGGCCTGGAGCCCACTGTGAAGGAAGATTTATTTCCCGAGGGAATGCCAGAGAGTGCCACCCTGCCACCCAGTCTCTGAAATCAACAACAGATCCTCACACACACCTGGTCTAGACACACGTGCGTGAGAACAGAGGCGCATGTCAACAAACACATGTGGACACTGAATCAGCTTTTAGAAGCAGTTATGTATAAAAGAGGCTTTTCTGTGTGGTGTAGACATGACTTAGCTCATTGAGCAAATCCCGCCCATTCAGAATTAACCTTTCATTAACCTTCCATTGAAACCTCTCAACCAAGCTGCAAATGGGAGACTGGTGAGCTGGAAATGAACAACCTTGCCTCCCCCGAGCTCACTTTGACCTGACCAGCCACCTAAGCTGGTAATTACCTGGACCAAGGCTGGGAACTTCTTACAGGCCAATGAGCAAATAATCTTTCACTAATAGCTGCTATGACTGCAGATCTGGCTCTCCCGTCTCTATTCTGATTATCTTCCATGAAGCCAGGGGGCAGGTTGCAGTAATATCACTAATATTTCTCTCTGTGTCTCCCTCTCTTTGCTTTTAATAAAAAAGGAGGCCATGTGGACTGCAGGCCAGGAGGAGCATCGGAGAGGCAGGGCAGGGGTGAGGGAGATGGAGCAGGGTAGGGCTGGGGGTGGTGGTGGAGCTCTTGCTACAAAAACTCCTTCCCCGGGGAAGGGCCAGATGCTCTGAACCTGTCCTGTAGCAGACCTAGGCAATGGTGGATATTTCTGGAACGTGCTCCTCTGTGGATGTCAAAACAATTTGGAAATTTGGCAGCTGGCCCACAGTCACATGGAGAAGGCGGGGAGGTGTTAACTGGCCTCTAGCCCCTGAGCCTCTTGACAGAACCAAGTTAGTTGCAACAGGGAGATAGGGGGCCAAAGGAACAAAGAAAAGGAGAGGAGGAGGTGGATGGGAAAAGGTCGTTTAAAAAAGAAGAAAGCGGAGATTGGAAAGAGGGAATTCAGGGCATCTGGGCATAGAAAGGAGGTCCTGGGGATGCTGGGGTTGCTGATGCTTCCCCTAAAAGTGGTTCTAGTCTTTGCCTGGGGGCAAACTCCCTGTTCTAGCTCAAAATAGAATGGGACTTACGGAGTTCCCTGCAGAGTGCTCACCTTGGCCAGGCAGTGCTGTCCCTCCCGAGAGCCTCAGCAAACTCAGGAGGCAGGTACAGCTCTTCATGTTACTCAGATAAGAGATGAGAACTCAGAGAAATGGAGAAACGCACCCTCGGGGCACCCGCTGAGGCCTCAGTCCTCTGGGCTGTGGAAGGCGCATGGGCGTGTCCGAATCTGCCCAGCTCATGTCCCAGAGGAGACCCAGGGATCCAGAGCTGTAATGGGAACGAGGGTCCTTGGCAAGCCCCAGAGTGCTCTTCCTCCCTCTCCCCTTCTGCAATCCCCCTCGTCCTTCTCAGATTCTATCTAGACCCTTCCTGCGACTCCTCAAAACAGGCAGTTTTCTCTTTCCAATCCAGCCCACTACTCTCTGAGATCAGTTTTTCAGAAGCAGACCAGAGACCACAGCATGAAGTTCTGAGAACCCGTCCACGGTTCGGTAGCTCAGCCACTCGGCTTCCCTCTCCTACCTTCATTTCTCATCCTGTAATGTTCCCATGGGAAGATTGTGCTTGATGGCGCGTGGCTAGTAGTCAACAGATATAACATCCTGAATGGGACATTTGGTGGAAACTCGCCCTGCCCTTTAGGAATCTCACCTGAAGACTGAGCAGCTCAGATTAGAAGGGCCTGCAGGTCCTGAAGGGAGCCAAAAACATCCGCTAGATAGTGCCCCAAAATTGACTGCTTCCTACCCTTCACATCTGGCTGGTGCCCCTCTGGCAATCCACAGAGTGGAGGTTTGAGACTTAAACTACTCACATAAGGGCACCTGCCCTCCTCTCCTTCCCAAGTAAGATGAGGGTGTCCCGCTGGCCCAGTATCACTACGGCATGTGATGCCTTGGGGGAACTTGGCCTGGGACCCCTAGAATTGGGAGAGTGCAGAGACTGAGGCTTGACTCTTGCTGAAGGAAGTCTAAAGTGAAAACTAGCTGAAGCAGCCTAGGTCCACAGCCATAAGGAAAGCAAGCGGGGCAGGAGACAGTACCCTGGACAGAGCAAAGGGAGACAAGGATGCTGCAGTTCCCCAGATGGGCTCGATGTCCAGAATGGGAAAGGGAGCAGGCTTGAGTATGTGGAAGGACCTACCCTGGCTGTGTCAATCTTACCAGAAGAAGACTGTGGGGGCGATGGCAAAGGAAGGGGCAGCAGGGGGCAAGCTGTGGTAGAATTGTGCTTCCCATCCTTCTCAGAGGATGTTAAATTCTAGGACCCCTCTGTGAAAGTGCTCTAGGTTAGTCTAGCTTAACGACTCTCCCTTGATTCTGTCTGCATCCTTTGCTTACACTCCTCCCCCTGCCAGAAGTCTCTCTTCCGAACTCCACCTAGCACCTGCTTCTTCCACGCAAGCCTGGTCCCGCTTGCTTGGTGATGCCCACGTGCCCCCAGCAGCCTTTCCATTGCTTCCTCAGTGACCCTAATCAGCTGCTTATCCCAGTGTTCATTCCCTCCTCCTTAAAACAGAACCTTGGGCTGGAGCGATGGCTCAGGGGTTAAGACTCTGCCTCACAAGCAGAAGGTCCTGAGTCCGGATCCCAGGTCCCTCACAAAAATGCCAGGCGGAAACACTGGTGGCTTGTACTTCCAGCCCTGGTGAGTGGAGCCTGGGAAATCCCAGAGCAAAGCAAGAAGGAGGTAGAAGCAATCCAGGATGATTCTGGAAACCACCCTTGGTCCTTCACAGGGACACATGGTGCCCTTTGATACATACATACATATATACATAAATATTAAAGCAGAGGCTCTCATTCTCAGAGGACAGATACCCATGAAAAATAAAGACTGGTCTTCATAATCTCTTGTTGCTAGGCAGAGCAATCTAGGCAGTACTTATTATCCAGCTTCCAGTAAACTCCCTTTATTTCCAGTAAAGATCCTTTAACCATATATGTCCTTTAACCAATTTCTTTGTTCCTTTGCTCACATGACTAGAACAGAGATTGAATAGAGTTCCAGCAGCTGTTTTGGATTAAAAGATGACTTTGTGCTCATGGTACAAAAGGGGACGTCTATTGAGTTTTTGACGCTGGGGCTATCCCTAAGAGTTCTAGATGACTACCTCCACTTTAACTGGAATGGATACATATCTTGCTTCGGTCACTGTCACCGGGGGCTTCCTTAAGATAGCGGTTGACTGCTGTCATGGTTTGAACGTGAGCTGTTCCCCGCAGGCTCATGTGTGTGAACCTTAGCTGTCATGTTTGGGAAGATCATTGTAACAGTTACTCTTACCTACTGCTGTGAGAGAACACCCAAAATCAAGAAACTTAAGGGAGAAAGGGAGGTTTATTCAGCTTATGGTTCCAGAGGGAAAGGACAGTCTCTCAAAGCAGAGGCGGCATGGCTGGCTGGCCAAAGCTGGAGGAGGCTAAGTCACTGCAGACATCTTGGAAGCTGAGAGCTGCAGACCGCTTGCTGCAAAGGCAGACTTCTCCTGGAGGTAGGGTGGGACTCATCCACCTCAAGGCCCACCCCCTGTGACTGCCTTCCTCCAGCAAGGCTCCACCTCTCAAGGTGCCATGACCTTGCCAAATACATGAGACTGTGGGGGACACATTTCAAACCATGACAATCATGGTACCTTTAGGAGGTAGAGCCCTGCTGGAGGAAGGCTTGGGGTAACGGTCTAAAGGTTGGTTAGCCGCGCTCCGCCTGCTCTCACAGCCTGCTGAGCGCTCTCTCAGCCTCCATCACGGACATGAACTAACTTCTGTCGCCTGTCGTGCCTTTTCTGCCACAATGGAATGTATCTTCACTCTGGAACCATAAGCCAAATAAATCTCTTTCTTCCCTTAAGTCGCTTGGGTCTGAGTGTTTTCTCACAGCACCAGAAAGAGTAACTGCAACAGACACGCTCCAATCATTCACAAATGGAAGTCAGCATCTCTGATGGTATCTTTCCTGACTGGTGACGTCCTGGGCTCTCAGATTCGTACACTGCCAGTCAGTTCCTCTCGATGTGTGGAATCTCAACTCTCTCAACAGAGCTCTCATTGTAGAGTACTTTTCTTTTTCTTTAATATTGTGTGTGTGTGTGTGTGTATCGGAGGGCATTGTGTGTCACTGTGGAGGACCAAGGATGACTTTGGTAATCATCCTGGATTGCTTCTACCTCCTTTTTACTTCACTCTGGGATTTCCAGTGCAGGCCACTGCCATTTCCACCTGATATTATTTTTTGTGGGGGACCTAGGATCTGAACTCAGGACCTTCTGTTTGTGAGGCAGAGTCTTAACCCCTGAGTCATTTCTCCAACCCTGTGGAGTGCTTTGCAAAAATCCTCTCACTCCCAAGTTTATTGGACCCTGCAAAGAATGCACTGTCATCCTTACTTGACAGTGGTGATTCTGTCTGTGGGTTCCCCAGGGACTGTGCAGCTTATCATTCAGGTTTGAGCCAGAGTCTACCCTGTGTCCCTCCCACCATGCCTGCATGACTAGAGCTGAGCCTCTTGATTCTGTGCTCCTTCCCAGGTGACTGGTACGGAGCTGGGTATACCGTTGACTAATAAATGCATTGTATGAAATGTGAAATGATTCACCCAGGCCCATTTCCAAGATGCATCTAGAATAGTGATGGGCAAATTGTTGCCTACGCACAAACCCCTCTCCCTCCCCCAGTCTGTTGTCCTGTAGGCCATGAGCTGAGGATAGTTTCAGTGTTTTGTCCTGTTTTGAGTCTGGACTCTCCTGAACTCACTAAGCAGCTAAGAATGACCTTGAATCCCCAATTCTCTTGTCTCTAACTCCCCAGGATCAGGGTTATGGGTGTATATCATGACACTCATGAGCTTGAAGGTTTTGAAAGGTTCTGGAAGAGCAGGAAAGGGAAGGAGTGGGGGCAAAAAGGAAAGCGGCAAGAAGGATGTGCTGTGGGAACCATCAGTATTTGCAAAGCCAACCATAGGGGCCTTCGCAGTGGAAACTTGCCACTCTGAACTATGTGGTCTTCAGGCCACTGCTGCCCTGTGAGAGACACAAACTCCCATAGAACCAGGAGACCCTGCCACAGGCCCGTTGCCTGGTGCCAGGCCTGGCAGAGGAGGGCCTGGCTCCTGCATCTCAAGTGCCTAAGGACTGGTGGGATGGGAAGGCCTTGTCTGTGAGCTCCTCCCCCAGCGCAGAAGGAAGTCTTTCTGAGTCACTGGTCAAATACTCAAACTCAGCCCTGTTAAAAATTCATCAGCACTTTTTTTTTTTCCTGTAAACAAAGAATACCCAGTGGCGGCTGAGATGAAACAGAAGTGCGAGAATCCCAGATAGTCCAGACAGATTGAAACCATTGCAGGAAAAGCCGTACCCCAACACCTTCCCGCTTCCCAAACTTTCCTCCTTCCGAAGAAACGTCCAGCCAGCCACTGTGTGGTAGCCCCAATGGCGGGACCCCTCAGCTCTCTGCATTTACTGGGTAAACACAGGGTGACTCAGAGAGTCGGCTTCAAAGTCAGAAGCTTATGTCCTTGCTCTACGGGGTGCTTCACCTCTCTGAGCCTCAGATTCCTCATTTGGAAAATGAGGCTGTCAATACCAATCTTGTAGGAGACTAAAACAAAACATGACAGTGACCCTCAAATCTGCCTTACTTGCCGGAACATGTTAAATGTTACTTCACCAGCCAGCCCTGGCCTCCCTCCCATCTTCCTCCCCACTTCTTCCTCCCCCTCTTGTAACTCTTCGTCTTTTCTTTCTCTCCTTTTTCCACTCCTTTCTTAATTCCGCCTCTTGACCACCCCTCATTTTACTTGCTAAATTCCATCCTTGGACTCAGCTTAAGCAGAATTAAGAAGGGCAAGTGACACACGTGCATACATACACACACGCGCACACACACATTCATGCACCCATGCACACGCACGTGTGCATGTACACACACACACACACACACACACACACACACCTTCAATCTCAGCACTCTAGAGACAGGTCAGGCAGATCAGGTGCCCAAAACCAGCCTGGACTATATAGTGAGACTGTCTCAAGCAACAGCAAAAAGACATCAGCCCAGCTACTGCCTCTCCAACTTCAGCTCAGCTACTGTCTCTCCAACTTCAGCTCAGCTAGCTGCCTCTCCAACTTGACCCTGTCCTTCCTGGCCATGCCCTCAGATGGCACCAAATCCCCTTAGGCTGGCTAGGGTCACTAGCCTTCTAGTCACTGTCTGGAGTCTCTTTCCAGTCTTCTTTCCTCACTCTTTCCAGGGTAGTTTCTTGTCCGCTCTGGATACTGTAAATCTAATGGCTGCAAGTCCATCTTGCTTGGATGGGACATCTTTAGCAATCACTACAGTCTGGGAACAGGTGCTAAGCCTTCCTCGTTTTCACAGCTCCAAACCAGGCACACAGGAGGTGGGCACTGGCCCCAGACAGGTTGAAAGAAAGAGCGACAGCCATGGGGACAGACCACGGGCACTGCCTCACTGCTGTGACCCAGGTGAGCCCAAGGATGGGACAGGTACTGATGGTCACTCAGTTGGAAGGCCTGCTCACTGTTAAGAAAAACCATGGGCTTGAATTACACCTCTTTCCGCCTGAATTTTCCTCATCTATAAACTAGAGTAAGCCCATTGTAAAGCACCAGTCCCTGTCTACTACAAGGCTGTGATCCAAAAAGCCCATCAGACACCTGGGAAATCAGAGCCCTCATTAACTTCTGGTGAGACTCCAGAGGGACAGCCGCTGTGGGAAACAACTGAAAGTTTAATTGTAGCATTATGGATGGACCCAGAAAAATCTATGGCTAGTTCTATACTTACGAGAGGTGAATCCCCATATCCACTATAAAACTCATACCAACAATGACAGCAGCATTATTTATAGTTTCCAAAAAGTATGAAGAAATATTAATTGACTGTAAAAAGGAATGAAGACCATGAAGGGTGTGAGTGTGTGTGTGTGTGTGTGTGTGTGTGCGCGCGCGCGCGCGCATTCTCATGCATATACATAGATGAACTTTAAGAATATGATGACTGAAAGATCTAGACACAAAAGATAGCATAATGTCAGAATCTGCTTTTATCTAATGTCCAGAATAAGCAAATCCATGGAGACAGAAAGATCAGTGGTTGCCAGGGGCTGGGTGGGGGGATGGAAAAAGGGAGCGATTGGAATGTTGCCCTGGGGGAAGTGTATGTGTGCGAAATGACTTTCACGTGGGTGCTGGATTCTGGACTCAGGTCTTCCCGTCACCCGCTGAGCCATCTCTCCAACCTGAAGTGTTCTTTCTTGAGGTGGTGGAATACTCTTGGGCAGTAGTGTAACGGTCAATTCTGCAGAGATGACAGTCCGTCCAATTACACACTCCGAGAAGGTGAACTGGGCTAGGGGTACAGACAGCTCGGCGGCAGAGGACTTGCCTGGCATACACGAGGTGTGGGTTCTGTTCTCAGCACAGAGAGAGAGAATTGTATGATGTGCTAGTATTTTAAGGAATGGGGTAAGATAAGGCCTCTGGCCCAGTGCCTGGTACCTCTGTGCGATGAAAAGGGCGGGAAGGTGACAAGGTTTTGGGCATGTCTGGCACTGTTCCAGGAGAGGCTAGAGCCTCGGCACTCGATGCCCACAGAGCTCTGTTCTCACCCAGTTGGGCCTCCCTCTGGGATAGAGTTACTGGGAAGGGACACAGCCATCTGGCAAAGGCAGGAAGAAGTGGCAGGCCTCCAACGTGTCCACCCTAGGGCTAGGAAGGTGACAAATGTCTCCTCGGAGCCAAAGCCTGAAAGAAAACTGTCCTATCGGAGCACTGACTCTTTGGTCCTTGCCCATGCACTCAGCAGCTTCCTCCTGGGAAGGGTTTGGCCAGGTAAACTGCAAGGTTTGGAGTGCCCAGGGTGAAAGGGGGGAGTGCACAGGAGGATTATGGGTAACAGGCCATATGATAATGGAAGTGTTGCAGTGACTTTTCTTTTGCTGTGAGATAATACTTATGCTTAATGTGTAACTTAAGAGATAACAAGAGAAGTTTATTCATCTTACAGTTCCAGAGGGGATACAGTTCACTATGTCGGGAATCTCGTGGCAGAAGGTATGGCTGCAGGCGGAAGCTGAAGGATAATTCAAATGCCCAAAACCATCAGGAAGGCAGAGAGAGCAAGAGCAAACTCCCAGGAGGCAGGAATGGGCTGCAAAACCTCAACCCCCCTACCCCCCATGGCATGCCTTCCTCCCGCAAGTCCCCACCTCCTGAAGGTGCCACAACTTTTCCCAACATTAACATGAGCTAAGGATTCAAACACATGAACCTATGGGGAATGACTCAGGTTGAAACCATGACAGAAGCTGTGATAGTTAATCTTGGGTGTCAACTTGACCTCACCTGACATTAACTAAGATCAGCTGAGACCACCTGGAGAGATTTATCTGGATCAATACATTTACAATAGGAAGACCAGCCCAAGATCTGATTGGAACCTCCCTAGATCTCATTGGAACCACCCAATAAAAGGAACCACAGAATAGGAGACTGGGAAGGAGAGAGACTCTCCAGTAATCCTTCAGCCTTCAGCCGTCACCTACTAGCCTACTGGATGTTTGACGTGACTTAGCCTCCAGCTTCAGCCACCAGCCATGTCACCTCTGCCATGAATGTCTGTTTCTTCCCTCTGGAACTGTAAGTTGAATAAATCATCCTTTCTCCCTTAACTTGTTTGACTTCGAACGCTTTCTCACAGCAATAGTTAAGAGTAACCATGATAGAAGGATGAAACCTTTAGCAAGCATCAAACACTAAAATGGTGAGGGGGTTGACAAATTCTGCTCACTGAGTGACTGCTGGAAAGCACCTGTCAGACATCCCACTCAGCATCTGAACACACTGACTCACGAACTTCAAGAAGATCCTGGGAGGGAAGGACATTGCCGGCCCATTTTACAGGAGAGAAGATTGAGAGAGGGGAGCATCAAGTCATTTGCCCAAGTTTGCATGGCTAGAAGCAACAGAACCATGACTTTATGCCTAGCAGCCTGGTACCACTGCCTGCTGCTTCGCTGTCCTGTTGACTGGGTAAGCCCACTGTACACAGTGAAGGCCATGATTATAAGGAAGACCATTCTGGGGTCCCAGCCCCCATCTTGCCTAATCACAAGCAAGGGGGCTTCGACCTTCACCCAGTGTCAGAATCAGCTGGGGCATCAGAGTCCTGGGGCCAGCTAGCAACGCTGATTCTCAAAGCCCACGTGGCCCAGGAATCTGCATTTGTGACCAGCATCCCAGGTGACTCTGATGCCAGTTGTTTGAGACATGCTTAGAAGCACTTGGTCTTCCTGAGTCAAGGCCCAGTTTCTGGACCTTGGCTGAATCTGTCCCAAAGGATGGGAAATTGTTGCCCCCAAGGCGCAACTCACTCACTCTTCCCCAACTCCACCATCCTTATCCTTATCCGACCCATTTTTGAAAGCCCAGGTCAAGTTATTTATGGTCCCCTGTGCCCTCTAAAGAATAGCAATTTCTCTGCCCCTTTTCCTCTTCTGAATCCTAAACACGCAGATAATCACAAGGCTCCACCACCTTCCAGCTAGACCCATGTCACTGTACTGTGGGGAACCAGATCCCAGGAGTCTTCAACATGGCTTCCTTCTCCATTCTTCAAGCAGGCCCTGCATTGCCACGCAGAAGGGCTTTGGATCTGGCTGTAGATGCTCCTATTTCAGTGATCAGTGGGGCTCACGGGTGTCTGGTCCAGTCATTCTTTACCCTGCCCATGGGCCCCGTCTCCCTGTCTGCAGAACCCAGCAGCCATCTCTATCACAGGCATCGTTCACACGGAGGACACGGAAGACACACCCGAACAACTCGCCCTTTCGCTGCATCCCTGGCTGTGATGGTGCCTGCTAGGGGATGTCTGGCAATGACTGGAGACATTTTTGGGAGTTGTACCTGGAGCTGTCTAGCAAGCAGAGGCGAAGGATGCTGCTAAATCTCCCCTAGTAACGGGACTGCCCCCACAAAACAGCAGGACCTGGTCCAAAATGATAGTGTGAGGCTGAGAAAGCTCATTCTCTGAGAATGCGCCGAGAGCTGCAGGAAGGAAGCAGCTGGTGCGGGAAACCCAAAAGAAGGAAGGAAGGACCCACCCTAGGGCATTATTGGAATAGGACTCTCAGGGGGATGCTCGAATACAATAAATGGGATCACAAAGGATAGGGGGGTGCAGAACGGTCACATAAGAATCCTTTGTAGTGAGGTGTTAACGCAGAGTGAGCGTGCTGAGGGAGCTGTTGCTGGGCATGGAGGAGGTGGCTGGAGTTTCTGGCATGGGGTCCATCATTCACTCAATACACATTCACTTCCATCTTAGTGTCGTAACTCATCCGACAAACCCTGTCACCCAGTGGAGGGAAATGGCTGACTCTGCTCTGACGTCAACCATCCGGATTCCAAATATCTGGTCTCTGAAAGCAGCAGGCTTCATGTCAAGGTGGAGGCAGAGTGGAGTGGGTGGTATGACCTCCAAAGTCTGAAGCCCCCCCCCCCCGAAACACTGAGGTGGGAGTCCCCTGTCCAGGCTATGAACAAGGCATCCTCGGAGCAGCAAAGGAGGGCGTGGACGGTTTAAGAAAGCCTGTGCTTCCCAAAACCATACAGATGTGAAAACTTGCTGAAAAGCAACTCTGTACTGGGCATAGGGGTGCGTGCCTGTGATCCCAGCACTTGGGAAGTAGAGTCAAGGGGGTCAGGAGTTCAAGGAAAACCTCAACTACATAGTGAATTTGAGGCCCCCTGGGTTACCTGAAACACTGTCTCAAAAAGGGGGGAGGGTGGAGAGATGGGTCAGTGGGTCTTGTGCTTGTTGTGCAAGCACGAAGTCCTGGATTCAGGCCCCCAACACCCCCACACCCAGCCAGGAACTCCAGTGATGGAAGAAGGGGCAACACAGGAGGATCCCAGGGCTTGTTGACCTGTAACCAAATAGGCAAGTTGCAGGTTCCATGAGAGACTCTGTCTCAAAACAGAGGGTGAAGAGTGGTAAAGGAAGACACGCAAAGTCAACTTCTCCACATATACATACGCAAGCAAGCGTGCCACACATAATTGTACACATACATGCATATTACTACACAAAAAGTGTGGCCAGAAAGATGGCTTAGTACACAGACCTGGTGACCAGAGTTTGATCCCCAGGGCCCGCATGAAGGAAGGAGAGAACTAACTTCTAAAAGTAGTTCTCTAGGGCTGGAGAGATGGCTCACAGGTTAAGCCTTTGCCTCGCAAACAGAAAGTTCTGAGTTTGGATCTCAGATTCCGTATAGAAATGCCAGGCAGAAATGTTAGCGGCCTGTACTTCTGGTCCTGGAAGGCTGCGCCTGAGAAAGCCCAGAGTAAAGCAAAAAGGAAGCAGAGAAATCCAGAATGATTCCTGAAGTCACCCTTGGGCCTCCACAGGTAAACACACACACACACACACACACACACACACACACACACACACACACACAAGTAAAAATTAAAAAAAAAATTTGCAAAAGTAGTTCTACCACCACACGTGTACTGTGGCTTGTGTATGCCTGCTATCTGTCTCTCTCACTCTTTTTCTCTCTTTCTTGTAGTTAAATATAAAAATATTTTAAAA
Source organism: Typhlomys cinereus (assembly GCA_023101885.1). Taxonomy (NCBI): domain Eukaryota; kingdom Metazoa; phylum Chordata; class Mammalia; order Rodentia; family Platacanthomyidae; genus Typhlomys; species Typhlomys cinereus. The sequence goes on along the minus strand of JALPQD010000236.1, from coordinate 66,581 downwards.
TAAAGTACTAAAATACATTTTAAATTTTAAAAATTCATTGTTTTATTGGTGTTTATCTTAAAGAAGAAATTAGATGGTCATGCCGCTGTCAAATCGCTTTGGCAGCTCTCATTCCCTTTCTGGCCCCGGTATCTTTGTTCCCCTTTTACATCCAGAGTCTGGTCTGTGAGTTTCATGTGTGTGCCCCTCTTTCCTTCTGTATTTTTGTATTTCTTAGAATGCAGATCTGCCACCCCTGTGCTGTCTCTTCCCGAGTTCCCATATTCCTCTCACTTCCTCCTCCTCCCACCTCCTCCTCCTCCCACCTCCTCTTCCTCCCACCTCTTCTTCCTCTGCTTCCCCCTCTTGGCTCCTTCAGCCCCTTCCTCCTCCCGCCCCTCCTGCCTCTCTCCAGTGGCAGCCCACAGTGCCTAACTCAGGTGCATCTTCATTCCTGGCCGTATATGTGGAGACTCGCCAGCTTCCCACCTTGATTTTTTTTTCTTGAAAGCACATGACTGAAACCTTTTTTTTTTTTTTCTTACTCCCCAAAGCTCCCAAAATGAAGCTGCATTTTACTTTCATATTTCTCCATTGATTTTCTTATTATTATTCCGTAGGCCATGCCCTTGATAGAAAATGAAAATCTCTCAATCCCATTTTACTGTTTTTTTTTTTTCCAGAGACTGGCCAGACAGACAATTTACAGGGTGTCACATAGTGCAGAGGAGGTTTTGGTGAAGGTTTGTGGGAACCCCATTGCCCACCATCACCAATGAGGGCTTTTCTGGAGGAATGTCTATAGATTCAGATTTATTCTTGCAGATCCCTAACCTAGCAGGCAGCCTGAAGTGGCTGGAGAAGGATGGAAGATGATTGACGGCGAGTCTGGTGAGCAATTCAATCTTTTGCATCTGTAGAGAGATTTTCAGCCCGGCAGGAGCATTAAAGTAGATCCTCTGCTCTTGTAAGCTCGGCTCTGTCGTTTATCCACTGGCTGCTTTGCAGCCAAGTGAACTGGTCCCGTTTACTGGAGTTTATTCTCAGTCATTTTGCCCTGGTCATTATCTACCCCTCCTGACCCCTGTTGAGGGTCATTATCAAGAAAGTCTTTGATAACATATGCCAAAACACATGAAACACAGTGGGCCACACAAGTGAAAAGATTTGAAAATAGGAGGGAGTCTGACAGGAAAGACGAACGGTTATAAGGGGAAAAGAAGAGGAGATGGGATTGGGGACTGAAGGGTGAAAATATCATAAATTCACTATATTTATGCATGCAACATTAAAAAATATAAGAGAATTTTAAAAAATAAAATAGTACCCCCCCCAAGAAAAAGAAAGACACAGGTCATTGGTATCTCAAGACTGGAAGTCAAAATGCCTCACTTGATAAAGGAGAAAACGAGTCTGGGAGAGGGCAAATGATTTGCCCAAAGTGCAAAGCTACTTAGAGGGAGGTGTTCCAGCACCTTCCAGGCCTGTCTGCACGTCTGTGGAACATGTATTCCCTAGCCAGGACCCTGGGTATATCCCCATTTCCCCATTCCTGACTGACAGTTGTGAGATGCAGAATACATAGCCAGAGTGACCTGGTCTGTGGCCACCCTCAGGAACCATCCCAAAAACACACACATGACATCCGCCCCCCTAGAGGGATCTCAGATGATCCCCCCATCCCCACGAGAAAGAAGGGAAGGTGAGACCCACTCACCTGTGTCCACATTGACTCTGGACAATTCAATGTCACTTATGGATGAACGGGTAGAAGTCAGGGCTTTTTTTGGACTGAGGAGTAGTCCCGGGACCCTAGGGAATAGCACTGAGGCATATGCAGGATGGTAGAAACCAGTTGTCTGTCCTGGCTCAGCCTGGGGGATGATCCAGGAAGGCTTCCTGAAGGAGATGGCGGCGGAGCGTTCACCGGCCTGCTGTTTCCCCAGGCTCTCTCCTGAGCGAGCCTTCTGAAGAACACTCCAGAAAGAAACAGTTATCTGTGCTAGGACTTCACTCCACCTTTGTCTTAGCACTCACCCACCAGCTGTGTAGCCAGAGGCCCAGCATGGGACCTTCCCATTCTCTGGGATTAGATTGAGCCTTGGTAAAAATATAATCTGGGGCCACATTGTGCGTCCAACATGGCGAGTGCTCTACCCTTTGGAAGTCCCTTTAATTTATGTGAACCCGAAGTAAAGGGCTATCCAAGTCATACCTGCCTCTTCAAGGTATGATCTAGAAACAAGAAGAGGGCCAGAGCCCCTCCTAGCCTCATTTTCTCTGCAAGATACAAACACTCACGACTCTTTCTAAGAATGCCCTATAGATATGTCCTGTGATTTCAGGAGCTCTGACCCTACCTGCCAACCACTGCTAGCCTTTGCCTTTCTAGGGTGACACCCAGTAAGGCGGGGTTCCTATTCCATCTGAAGCAGAACCAGGATGCTGGAAATGAGCTTCAGCCTCAAAAAGAAGGTGCTAAGGAAAAAAGAAAAACCAGCCCCCATCTTCCTCATTTAAAAACATAGGCAGATGGTTGGAAGGGTTTCCAGGGTTCATTAAATATGCTTCAGCTCCAAGTTAATCATGAGCTGATTCCCACTGGATGGGGAAGGGGGGAGGCACTGGTTTGCATGAAGCAGGTTCAGGTCACTGCCGGGAACCTTCCGGGGTGACCCAGGGTCCCCTTTGCATCTCCTCAAGAATGCAGATTCTCTACTCCAGGCCTGTGGGGAAACCTCACATCCAGCCAACACCGCCAGGCGTCTTTCTGAGCATCTGCCACCAGGCAAGCTGAGAGGACATGATTTCCCTTCTTAGAATCTCTTCTGAGGAAATGATGAGAAACTCGGTTGAAGAGCTGCTGGCTATGAATATCCCCTACGCCAGCGCTTCTATGCTGATCCAGAAGCGACAGCCACTAGATGGAGGTCTGGCCTGAATAGCTGCTGGCCCAAGCAGACGATGACGCATTAGGCAGTCGTGAGCACAGTGTTTTTGACAGCGAGACGATGGGATGGGGGAATGCTCCGTTCGTATGAAGCAAGAAAAAGAAGATGTGAAATTGTAGATAATGTACTGAGTAATTTTATAAATGATCGTGCATGGAAAAAAAGCATGGCACATTAAATGCTAATAATATTTATTTCTGAGAGGTAAAATCCTAAGAGATTTTACTTCTTTCAATGTACTCTTTGTGTTTTCTTAATTCCTTGCAGAGAGCATACATTACTCTCATAATCAGCAAAATAATCGTTTCTTTAAATGCCAGCACTCTTTATAATGGATTTCCAAGTGGATCTGAATAATTTTTTAGACACTTTCTTTTATTTTTCTCTTCTTTATCTTTTTTGTTTCTTTCAAACAAGGTTTCCTAGAGCCCAGGCTTGCCTCTTGCCAACTTTCTATGTAGCCAAGGATGGCCTTGAACTACCGATCTTCCTGCCCTTCACCTCCAGAGTGCTGGGATGGCGGGTATGCATAGCCACGCCCATATCAAACTCTTTTGGATGCACATGAGCTATTAGCATGAATGACGGTGGGCAATAGCTGGTTTTCTAGAACTTTCCATTTATTATGTTTTCAGAGGGAAGCATGACCAGGCGTCTATTTTCATTGTGGAATGTGACGTGCTGACACATTGACAGCTAAGCAGGAACTGGAGAGACTATGGGTTTCATTAGTTCCTGGAACCACCTAATCTGGGGCTAGATGAGACCCGGAGGCCCACAAGTGCTGCACAGTCAGAGATGAGCAGGAGAAGCCTGCGGTTCAGAGAACAAGGCGTGGCGCAGCCAGCAGTGCAATCTCACAGCTGGTCAGGACCATAATAGTGGATTCTTCTTGGTCTCTGGAAGTTATTTGGAGCTCCCAGAATCACACAGGGACAACAGCCAGACTGACCTACAGAAGGCATCGTCGACCTCGTACACCCACTGGCACGGCCAGGATAGGACATGGAAACAGAAGAAACATACATGAAAGTTGACATGAGGGCCAGCAAAATGTCTTAGCAGGTAAAGGTGCTTGCTTGCCACACAAGTCTGTTAACCTGAGCCGATCCCTGGAACCCACATGGTAGGAGAGAACTCCTCTGACCTTCACATGTGCACCATGGCATGCACATACCCATATGCGTTCATATGAACCACGTGTCATTCTAATATTATACATAGCTGGCAGTCCTTATCTATTTAACAAGCTTCCATAGCCAAGACAACTTACATCCCAGGACCCAGGGACCATCATGCAGCGAGAGAGGGATGAAGGAATGCCACGTTTGGTCCCCCTGAAGTCCTTTCTGAAGGTGGTACTCTGTCCACGGGGCTTTTGGCCGCTTCCGGGGACATGGTCATCGTGCCCATGGGTGAGCACCTCCTGGAGGTAGCCATGGCAATTGAGAGAATACCAAGCTTCCATCAGCCCCAAGGACAAGGAACACGAACTCTCCAGGTGTGGCTACCGAAGCCCCAGCCACAAAAGAAGAGAGAAAGAAATGTGGAGATGCGAGCGGAGACTATCAGCTTTGATGCAGCGGAAAACACAGGCATCTTCCCAGACAAGAAAAGGGTCAAGGGGTCTAGGCCACACAGGATGCAGCTTTGAGTGTCTGCTGGTATCTTCTTAAGCAGGGCACCCTGTGGAACTCACGAGAATTCTACTGAAGCTCCCCTTTTAAGCTCTGCTAGCGGAAGGAACGGCAATTACTAAAAGTGCTTTCGAATCTCTCTTACCACAGTCCCAGCATGACATAGCCCTGGCCCTCTCTGCCCAAACTTTTCAAAACCATCTATTTTCCTGTAGAAGACCACTTTAATTTTATAATAGAAGTTCAAAAAAAAAAAAAAAAGACTCACATATTGAACTGCTTCTTTATGGCTTGCTCTCTCGCAATGGGTAAGCTATTAAAGGGGAAATGTCTGTTGGCTGCTTCAGGATAATAAATTGTTCTTTCAACAAGCAGTTCATTGATGTAAACACAGAAATGTGTCCCTGCCTCCTGGTCTTTGGCCACAGTCATAGGTTGGAATCTGACATTCTATGTAAATTTTCCCTCCCAAAATTTGGAATTTTTCACCATTCACTGAAAACAGGTTAGGATGATACAAGGCGATTCAAACCACCAGGGAGCAGTTCCATTCGTTTCTGAGAAATGCTGTTCCAGGCCTGGGCATATAACTGTGTGGCAGAGTGCTCGCCTAGCATGCACGATGCCCTAGGTTCCAGCCCCAGCACAGCAACAGAAAGAAAAGGCTATTCATTGGCCCTTACCATACAAGTTTGTGCAATCGTTTGGGTAAGCGGCTGTGTTTATTAATGTAAAAAATGACCAAAAATAACAAAATTAAAGTGGAAGTACAAGTAATAAGAAATGAAATTTCTCCTAAAAGTAATGCAGCTGAAACACAAAAGAAGTGTTAGGACCCTGAAACTGACAAGCCTATATAGTTCCAGTTGAGTGTTGAATGAATTCAAGCAGTGGGCTTGAATGATTTGTGCAGGAGAGAAGACAGGGTCTTAGAAAACCATCTATGATTTGCTCTTGAGGGAGTTGCCAGTTTTTTTTAGCTGAGTTTCGGGCCAGTCTTTACAGCATGTCATGGTTGAATCCATGAATCAAGCTTTGAACATATTCCTATAGGTTCATGCATATGCATGTATGAGTGTGTGTGTGTATGTGTGTGGGGAGGTATGCTCCCATGGATGTGAGTGCATGGATGCAGGCCTGTGTGTCCAGGTCAGAGGACAACCTCGGGTGTCATTCCTTAGGAGCCATTCACAGCTCCTGAGTTGTGTGTGTGTGTGTGTGTGTGTGTGTGTGTGTGTGTGTGTGTGTGTATCAGACAGCAATGCGCCTGTGGAAGCCCAAGGGTGACTTCAGGAATCACCTTGGATTGTGCTACCTCCTCTTTGCTTTACCCTGGAGTTTCCAAAGCTCTACCTTCCTGGGCTGGAAGTACAGGCCTCCACCATTTCTGCCTGGTATTTTTACCTAGGATCCAGGATCTGAACTCAGGACCTTCTGTTTTCCAGGCAGAAGCTTAACCCATGAGTCATCTCTCCAGTCCCTCTTCAATTCCTCTTTGAACACATCTCTCACTCGATTTGCACAAGAACCTTATACAGAAGTTTCTACCATCAACCCCACTTTCAGAAAAACTGAGACATAGGAAGTCACTCAGCCACTGTGCCAGTTACTCCCTGAGCTGCTGTGAGGTACCATTTAGGCTCAAATACAACTTAAGGGAGAGAGGGAGATTTATTCAATCTATGGGTCCATTATGGTGGGAAAGGTTATGGCTGACTGGCAGAAGCTGGAGGTAGCTTAGGTCATGTCTATCACGGAGGCTGAGAGTGTTATAAATTGCAAACTGCAAGAGCTGATACGGGGCAGGGTTAACCAATCTCAAGCTCCGTCCCCTGAGTCATGCCTTCCTCCAGGGGCTCCACTCCTAAAGGTGCCATGACTTTCCCAAACGATAACTAAGTGATTCGAATACATGATCCTGTGGGCGACAACTTATTCAAACCATGATAGCCACATACCTAGGAAGTAGACACTTACAGCTGGAGTTACCACTGATGTCCTTGCCTAGCCTGAGACCATTAGTCAATATCTTAAGTCTTTCTAGTGTTCTTAGACATTCCCAGGAACTTCTGACTTGTAAAAATCTGGTCAAGTTCCCCCCTGGGATAGAGCTGCATGGTTTTCAGGAGCAGTTGTTTAGTTTCATTACACTTGCAGCAACAAAATGATCTGACTCAAGCAACTTAGGAGAGAAAGGGCTTCGTTGACTCACAATTCCAGGTTGCAGCGCATAGATACTGAGAAATCACACTATAGCAGGGGCTGGAAGCAGCTGATCATGCTACATTCACAGTCAAGGAGCAACGCATGCGTACTTGCTGGTGATCAGTTTTCCTCCATCTTATGTAATTCTGGATCTCCTGCCTAGGGACTGGGCACATTCACCGTGGGCTTGAGCTCCCACATCAATTAATGCAATTGAGACGATCTCCTACAGGTACGCCTAGAGGCCAAACTTAATCTAGAGAATCCCTCTCAGGTGGACCTAGAGGCTTACCTGAGCGGGATAATCAAGTATCAGATGGACAATACTAACCATCGCAAGTGCGCTGTGCTCCGCTTCAGATCCCAGGTTAAAAGGAGGATTTCAGCGAGGTAAAGACCAACATCATTTTGGTCACGATCAGGCCACTAGTGTACAAACAACCTTCTCTGCATTTCACATTGGGAAACCGAGTTCAGGTCTAGGTAATACACTAGCGCTCCTTCGACAAGGCAGAGGCCCACGCATTTGGAAAAACACACAAAGCACTTCTAGGACGGGCCGCTCAGACGTAGGAAGTGTGTGTGCGGAGGGTGGAGTGGGCGAATGACTGCTGGGAACATGACCAGTGTTCGGAGTATGGCCGTAAAGACTGACCCACGTTAAACGGATGGAAATGGATCTTCTAGGAAGAAAGGGAGATAGAGGCTGACCGCTTGCCTCCTGCAGCAAGTAATTGTCAGGATTTCAAAGTGTAAAGGTGAGCTTTGTATCTGGATGGGTGCTGAGCCAACATCATGAGGACCCAGCCTGGGCAGCGGGCACTAAGTTAGACCCTTTCAGTGTTGCAAGTACCTTAGAGAAGCTGCAGACGCTCCAGGAAACAGTGTACACATGCGCAGAGCCATTTATCCTATACATATGGGTTTCCTCTGGCTGCTACCCCCAGGCTAAGCATTACCCCTCTCTACCCCTCTTCCTGCAGGAGAGAGGGTGCCACCAGCACGAGGGAGAGCTACCAGGTGCTACCAGGGAGGAGCACACCAGCCATGTCATTGTCCTCTGGCTCAAGGCCAGGTCTGGAAGGACACAAAAGGTCCCCGCACCAGGTCTTGCGTCAGAGCCCCTCACAAGCTGTTCTCCTTCACGCTCACAGCATCTCTGTGACAGGCGTGGGGGCGACAACCTCATCCCTCCCATGGTCATTCAGAAAAACGGGAGCTCCATGCCCAGCCCATCTGTCCATCCCCAGCCCCAGCTCTTCATCTCGGCTGACGCCCCTCCCCACCTGCCTGTCCTCTCCTTTAGCATAAGTGGTGGATGGAGGGGAATGGAGTGTGTACAGAAGGGGCACAGCCTGAGGAAGCTTGGGGGCCCTAATCCCTCGGAGGGAAGCACCCAGAAAAGGATAGGGGTGTTGAATAGCAGGGTAAGCGGCTAGGACCGTCCTTGGGAAGTCAAGGACAGGATGACAGCCTTGCCACAGGAAATGCTCTTGACCAGAGAGAGGTTCATCTGTACACAAGGAGCCCAGGGGGGCTGAGTGGAGGTGCTAATGAGCAGAGGGAAGGGTCTCAAGGGGAGAACTGGGGAAGACTGTGTGAAAGCCGGGGACTGGAGAGGTAGGGCAGAAGAGTGCTCCAGAAGGCTAGAATGCAGCTCTGGAGAGTGGAGAGTCCCAAGCGGGCTGTGGCCTGGTGTCCCACGTCTCTACAGGGGAGACAAGGATTCACGTCTCTACAGGGGAGACAAGGATTTTTGAGCAGCTGCTCAGCACCTGGCTCCCCAAGATGGCTGCAGCGACTAGTCCTCAGCCCTGCACTCCAATCCCCCCTCCCGGGAAAAGAACTCCTGCCGTGGGCTGCGTTGTTCCATGACCGCTGCTCTTCTCCCCTGAGCAAGCGGAGTCTCACACTCGAGGCTCCAGATGACAAGACTCGGTCAAGGTGCACATATATCTTCAACCAGCACTAGCCTTGACATTGGTGATGGTGTGAAGGTACAGAGGATGTGTGTGGGGGGGTGTAGGATATAGGATAAAGATAAGGAAAAAAAGCAAAAAAAAAAAAAAAAAAAAGAATAAGCACAGGAAATGATTCACAAGCAGTCCCAGGGGCTGCCAACGCCTGTCATATCTGCATTTTGGGATCTTTAGCAGACAGGGTTGCCTTTCGGGGCGGGGGGGCTTCTACAGGCCAATGCAATGAGCACAAAGTTCACATATCCTGTATCAGCCAATCTAAGGGAGTGGGTGGTCACCAGGTTCAACCGTCTTGTAAATAGGCTTCTTGACGCCTGCTCAAACTCACACAGAGACCCTCAGAAGCAGCAGGGCTTGCCTGACGTCATCGAGATCATCAAGGCAGCACAGCAGAATGGGAAAATTGGAACCAGAGCAGACAGAGCAGGCCGAGCCTAAATCCTGGCTGTGGCGCTAACTAGGAACATTGATCAAGTGATGTGATCAGCTGAGCCCGGGGCAATGACACCCTGCAGGGGACAGGTCCTCAGTGAAGCTCTGCCATTCATCCTGAAATGCTCGTCCCTGCCTTCTCTAGAAGGGCAGGTCTTCAGGTCCCACACTCTCCTTGTAGATATGAAGGTTGTCGCTCTTGCCTTGGGTATTAATTATATATGGCCAAATATGAAAAATGATCCATCATTTAGTAAGACAGCAAACATTTATTACCTCACAACTCTGAGAATCTGAAATTCAGAAGCAGCTCAGCTGGATGGTTCTGGCCCAAGACCTCTAGCACCATTTTGAGCAAAACCTTGGCGGGGGACTGTAGCCATCTGAAGGCCTGGCTGGAGCTGAGGGATCTTCCTCCAAGATGGCGCCCTTGCGTGGCTCCTGGAAAGCACATCTATTCCTGAAGAGCTGCTGGCAGGAGGCAGTGTCTTCCCAGCTCTCCATTAGTTGAGTGTTCTCCCAGCATGGCGCTGGCTTTCCTTGGTGTATTAATTACTTTTCTCGCTGCTGACAAAAGCCATGTATGGAAAGAAGAGTTTCCATTGGTTTCCATTGAGGACCCTCACAGACCCTCATAGTGGAGGTGTCACCATGGAGCCAGGGGCTTGAGACTGTTGTCACACTGTGACTGGAGTCAGGAAGCAGAAAGAGATGGATGCTGGTGTGTAGCTTGCTTTCTCTTTTTATTCATTTCACCACCCCAGCCATGGGATGGTGCTACTCATAGTTAGAGGGGATTTTCCCACCTCAACTTACCCAGTCTAGAAACTCCCTCACAGACATGCCCAGACTCTTGTGACCTTGGTAATTCCAGATCCTGTCAAATTGACAATATTGATCATTGCAGTGAGTAACCCGAGAACGTGTCCTAATGGCCTGGCTTGGAAGTCACATACCGCTGTCTCTCTTTACTCTGTTCTGTGCATCTGAAGTAAGTTACTAATCCACCCACATGTAAGGGGAGGGAATTAGGCTCCCCAGCTACAGGAAGGCATATCAAACAATGTGGACGCATATTGTGAAATCACAATTCCTACCTGATCCCATAACTTTTTTTTTCCCCTACATAAACCAGAACTAAGTCTAGGCAGGTTAGCAAGTGGGTAACTGTGTTAATTGGCTTTTCCATTGCTGTGACAAAATACGTGAGTGAACCAAGTTAAGAGTCAGGGACTTGGGCCTGAAGGTGGGGCACCCTCTGGCACCCACTGAGTTCTTTCTTGGACAGTGTATCTGGTCTTATTTCAGGACACAAAAGATTTTGGCTCATGGTTTGAGAGTTTTTAGTCCTGGGACACTTGGCTATGTTTTGTCTGGCCTTCGGTGAGACAGGAGGACATCATGGTGGAATGGCATAATGGAGCCCAGTTCTTCAATCATGGCAGTTGGGAACCAAAGATGGAGAGTCGGGGACAGAATATACCTTTAGGCTAGGTTATAGCTTGCCTAACATGCATGAAGCCTTGGGTTCAAACCCCAGTACTGAGTAAACTAAACATAGTGTCTGCAATCCCACAATTGGGAGAAAGAGGAAGGAGAATGAGAAGTCCAAGATCATCCACTTTACATAATTCTTTTGAGGCCAGCCTGGGATACACACAAACACACATACACACCACACACACACACACACACACACACACACACACCACACACACACACACCACACACACCACACACACCACACACACACACACCACACACACACATACATACACACAAAGGCATATTTCTAGTACCTATTTCCTCCATCAAGGCTCCACCTCCTAAAGTGACCACCACCTCCGAGCAGTACCACCAGCTGAACCACTGAACACGAAGCCTTCGCCCCACATGACCTCTGGAGGATGCTCCAGATAGGAGTGGTGCCAGGAGCACCCTAGCATTTGTAATGCTTGGCTGGAATGGAAAAAATGTGCCACAGATCTAAAGAGCCAGTGGGATCTGAGAGAGCGGTCAGTGGTCAGTAAACTTCCTCCAGAGGATACAGGGGACCTGACTAGAGGACGGAGACCCACCCTCAGCATTGGACTAGCCTAAGTCTGATTCATCGACTAGGCCGGGGGACATTGTGGTGGCCATGGCCTGAAGACACACTCGAGTGTCAGGGTCAATCATTATAATTTGACGTGCAGCTTCAAGCAGAGACAGTCTGGGTCTTGGGTCTGATGGTCCCAGCTTGCACCTGGGTCTCTTTTAGCCATCAGTTCCCAACTTTCCTTGGGAACAGAATGGTCTAGAGTATTTGCTAGAAGGCAAGTTCCTGGACAGAGGGCCTGCCAACTGGACCATTAACAAGAGGCCAGGTGACCCCCACCATCAGGGACAGCTGAGAAACACTGCAGGGCTAAGCGAGGAGAAGACAAACCAGAGCTGGTAAGTCTGTCATCCCGATTGCCCAGCGGCAAGCCCGCAGCAAGTAGCTTCTCGAAGCTCCTTCCAGCTCTGCACAGAGCAGAGCAGTCAGAAAGAATTTCCCAACTAGGAAACTCCCGAGGGGGGACTTTCACTGGATTTGGGGCCCAGCACCCTCCCTTGGGGAAAGACACTAGTTGACGTAGGCAGGCCTTCCTTTCCCTTGAGCACAGATATCTGTACGCCTAGGGAGTTAGTGTCATGGGGCCTCCCAGAACCTCCTGGGGCTGCCTACACCCTTGGCAGCTTTGGCAGGGGAGGATGTGTTGGCTGGGGTTGGCAGCTCCCCCAGCACCCACCCAAGATGTCTCTGAACAGAAATAAAAATCTGCCTCTCACTCCAGAGGGGATCGCGTGCTCCCCCGTGAGTCAGCGCCACACGTGCAGGCCCAGAATATGCTGGGTGGACAGATGGTGCAGAGAAGGGAGGGAACCAAACTAAGCCTGGGGCAAACTGGCAGGTCCAAGGACTGTGTGAGCGAGAGAAGAGCAAAAGGAAGAAGCTCCATCCTGCCTTGACTAGTCCAGGTTTGTTCTATGACTTGGGCAGCCAGCATGGCCTCAGTTTCTTGGTCTGGAAAATGGGACTGTGATGAAGACATGGCTGGGCCCCGTGGCCCACAGCCCAGCCGCTGACTCAGTCTTCCTGAGCCGACTCCCTGCTCTACTGCTGACCCCTGTGCGACCTCCAGCAGATCGCCTAACCTGAGGGGCCTCAGTCTGCTCACTTGTAAAGCAGGCTGTCATAGCAACCAGGTATGTCAGCCTACAAGAAGCTTGTAGAATCCTAGGTGCATGGTTTATCAGTAAGTGCCCGCTGTATCTAGGACAGATCAGGATACCCTGGGGACTCTAATACTCCCCGGCCTCTGGAAGGCTGTGCATCCGCCAAGGCTTCCGGCAACCTGGTGCTGGAGTCAGCTGGGAAGCAGAGGGAGAGGACGCTGGTCCTTCCTGACCTTCATGACAGGCCACTGAGCCAGGTACTTCCTGTCCAAGTCCCCCCGCACCCCCCCGTCCTGTCACTTCTTTCCTCCCTCTTCTGCCTTGTGTCCCTTCCATACCTTTTCATGCCCCACTCCTGCTAGAGACTGATTAATCTGACGGATTATCTTTCTTAATTTTGAATCTGACAGGACCTCTTTCCTAATTTTGGAGTCCTATAAGATGTTCAGAGAAAGGCATGAAAGGACTTTAGGGGTCGGGAGGTAGGAGAGAGGAAGAGGCACAGCCCAAAGCTCAGAAAAACATGGGGCACCCTGTCTAGAGAGGATGAGCCAGCTCTGATTGGCCCAGAATGCTGCTTGCTAGTGCTGGCTGTCCCCCAGAGTCATCGAGAAGCTTTGAAAGTACCTGAGAGGTGGGGGGAACGCTCAATAGGTAAAGTGCTTGCCATAAAACTATAAGGACATGAGTTCGATCTGGGAGTGTGTGTGTAATGTTGCTGTGTCTGTAATCCCAGCGGGGAGGAGTTACAGACAGGAGGATCCATGGGCCAGGCTAGCTAAATCAGCGAGCTCTAGATTCACGAAGACCCTGTCTCAAAAAAAAAAGAAAAGTGGAGAGTGATTAAAGAAGATCCTTGACATCAACCTGTGGCCTCTATTCATACGCACGCACTCCTACATATCCACATCTACGTGAACACGCACACAAAGAAAAGCGAGTAGGGCCCAGGCTCCACCCAGAGTCCAAGCAGTGCTCTAAGATGCAGCTGAGGCACGGAGAGTTCTTCAAGCTCCCCCACCATGCTCATGGGTCCCATAGGCAGGGTTCTAGGACCATGGTGTCATAGTTAAACACAGGTGCCAACCTGACTGTTGAGAGTTTGTGCTCTGGGCACAGTTGTAGAGAGTTGATGGTTAAGTTAAGCCCAGAGCAAACCTGAAGGAGATTGTCTAGCTGATGGGGAAGACCCAGCCCATGGTGGGTGGGATTAGGTCCTGGATAAACCACAGAGAGCTGGTTGAGAGAGTTGGCATCCTTCTGTTCACGTGCCTAGTCATGCTGGTCTGGCAAGTAAGGATTGTCCCTCTCTCGGCCATTACGTGGTGATGGTGTGGCCAGTTCCCTTGGCCCTGGTGTTGGTGCGTGCTCTCCCTTCAAGCTGGACTGAGAACTGTAACCGGACTGTCGTAAGGAAATAAACCCCTTGTTCCCTTAAGCTGTGTGATGGTCATTTATCAGCAACCAGGCAGGTGGACTGCAACACATGGTTTCCTTTTGATTTTCATTCTGTTTCTTGAGACAGGATCTCACATAGCCTAGTGTAACCTGGAACTTGCCGTGTAGCTACTGAGACCTTGAACTCTTGATCCTCCTGCCTCAGTCCTCCAAGCGCTGGGATTCAGGAGTGTGTCACTTCACCAGCCTCAACTGTGGTTTTTAAACCAGCGCCGTAAGAGCCTTAAGCAGGGCTTGTACAAGCATAGAATCCCATCCCTTCTCATCTAGTAGGTCTGGGGAGGGCCAGAGGTTGCATTTCCAGCAAGATTCTAAATGCTCCTTGCTTTTGCCGCTGGGTCCCTGGAATTGCAATCTAAGGACCACTGTTGTAGGAACAGTGGATCAGCAAAATTCCAGTCCTTGGGCCAAATCCAACCTGTCCTTGTCAATAAAGTTTTTTTTTAAACTCAGCTATGCACATTCATTTACATGTTGGCTAAGGCTGCCATCGAGACAGAACAAGAATTGAGAAGTAACACAGAGACCATATGACTATGTGTATCATATCGCCTAAACTACTGCCTGGCTATTTTATTTATTTTATTTTACTTTATTTTATGTTATTTGCATGTGTAGGTGTGGAAGTGTGTAGGTATATGTAGGCATGTTTGTAGAGAGGGCACTATGTGTGCCTATGGAGGTCCAAAGGTGACTTCAGGAATCATCTTGATGTCATAGTTAGGCACAGGTGTTAACCTGACAGTTGAGGGTTTGTACTCTGGGCGCATTTGTAGAGAATTAGTGGTTGAGTTGAACCCAGAACAAACCTGTAGAAGATTGTTTAGCTGATGGGAAAGGCCCAGCCCATGGTGGGTGGGATTAGGCCCTGAATAAATCACAGAGAGCTGGTTGAAAGTCGGCATCCTTGTGTACACTTGGCCAGACATGCTGGTCTGGCAAGCAAGGATCATCCCGCGCTCAGCCGTTACAAAGAGATGGTGTGGCCAGTTTCCTCGGCTCTGGAACTGGTGCCTGCTCTCCATTCTAGCTGAAGTATGATCTGTAACCAGACTACCAGTAAGCGAAAATAAACTCCTTGTTCCCTTAAACTGTTTGATGGTGATTTATCAGCAACCATGCAAGCGAACTGCAACATCTGGATTGTTCTACCTCCTTATTGCTTTGTTCTGGGGGTTTCCAGGCTCTACCTTCCAGGACCGGAAAGGAAGGCCGTAGCCATTTTCACCTGGCATTTTTATGTGGGATCTGGGACCCAAACTCAAGTCCTTTTGCTCGCCTGGCAAAGGCTTTACCCCAAGCCATCTCTCCAGCCCCCGGCTCTTTATTTCACAAAGCCTGATAACAGTTCTAGTTACTTGGAAAAGAACAATGAGCAGGATCCTGGGTCCCATGTGACTCCTCAAGGAGCACTTTCTGCAGAGCTGGGATGTTACACGAGGCACCTGTTGACTTCATTTCAACCAGTGAGTTTTGTTTTGAGGCCTCAGCTTCTGCTGTAAATCTGAATCCTGGCTCTTGCACATCCTGGTTGCCGTTGTTGCTTCATGAGCCTCGGTTTCCCCATCTGCAAGGTACGATAGGTTATTAAAAGGATAAAATAAGATGCCACATGAAGCTCTAGCACAGCGAATGTTAGTTGTATCACAACTACTATTTAGGGATGCTGTGTGCCGTTTCCCTGAGGAGATGTAAATAAACAATAGTTCCTCCCAAATAGGGTGTCCAACCATGAACCAGAGTAACCGCTCTACCCAAGTCTAGCCTGAAGAACCCATGAGTTCATCGGGCTTTCTTACAGGGCAATGGGTGAGGGGTTATACACAGGAGCATGGGTGACCCTAAAGCAGCCACATCACTAAGATGTCTCACCCCAGTATAGAAGACCACTTCTCTATACCTACATAGATAGAACTTGCCCCCACCTCAGGTAACCTCTTACACTACACACACACACACACACACACACACACACACAAATGCACGCACCTTCCAAGACCACAAAACCACACACAACTGGGACAGAATTGCATACAGCTGAACTCTCAGGTGACACTCTAATAACCTGTCCATTGCTCCTTCTGGGAGGGAGTACTGACAGGTCCAAACTTGAAGGTCTCCTGCAGGTAGTCCCAGTTGCTCTGCTGAAGATGGCAGCTTATGCTCAGAGAACAGTGTCCCCCCCTCCAGCAAGAGCAAATATCATGTCTACCTCCCAAGAACCTCCAGTCTGCTTGGGGGAAAACAGGTCACAGCCTGACATGACGAGGAAAGTCGTCAAAACCTCTCAGTGTGCATGTTCTCTTAAGCCAAAACACACTCCACCATGACCACGACCACGCGGTCCACCACCTCTGCTGCGAGTGAATACAGTGTTCTTTCCCTTGGGGGCCATCGCCAACTGTTCCCTCGCCAAAGTATCTTCAGTTCCAGCAAGCCAATCTAGGGGCTGATTTTGAATAACAGTCTCTCCGGGTGGGGAACCCTCTGGCTGGGCTAGAAAGTGAGGAAAGCTTACTTAAGTGGCCGCCCACAGCTGGGGTGCTGCGTGAGAGCACTTCATGCCAAGGTCAGTAATTACACTGTTTCTCCTTGGATCACTTAGAGCCAGCTGCCGAGCAGGGTTTCCTCTCCCTCCTACTGGTGGAGAGTGGATCGCGTGGTTCAGAAGTGCGCCTCGATCAGCTGCGGCATGTCAAACACTGCACAAGGGAGCAGGGCAGAAAGGAAAGGGGGAGGGCATGGGAGAATCAGACCCCGAGAGTCCATCGTCCACTCCACTTGCCTGATCCAGACTGAAAAGAAGCCAAGTGGTCACTAGGTCGGCAGGTCCCGGGGTCAATCGAATGCCACTTATCTGCAATCCCAGCCTTGAGGAGGTAGCGGGTTTCAAGTCTGCGTGGCCAGCCAGAGCTACATATGAAAACTGCATCAAAAAATAAACAAATGGTCAAGTATGGTGGTGCGCGTCTGTAATTCCAGCACCTGGGACACAAAGGCAGGAGGTTCAGAAGTTCAAAGTCACCCTTAGTTACATAGTGGGTCAAGCTGGGCTACCAGACTGTCTCGAAAAACCAAAGCGGTTAGGAGATGATCTTCAATACCAATCGGGATGCAGCCAAGGGCAG
Source organism: Typhlomys cinereus (assembly GCA_023101885.1). Classification (NCBI taxonomy): domain Eukaryota; kingdom Metazoa; phylum Chordata; class Mammalia; order Rodentia; family Platacanthomyidae; genus Typhlomys; species Typhlomys cinereus. Next base: position 49,611 of record JALPQD010000236.1, on the reverse strand, counting down.
TGCAGGAAAAGCAAAAGCGAAAACAACAACAAACCATAATTCAGAACACCAAAGACCCTACATTATTCACCTGGAACCAGATCAAATATCTCCCCATTCTAAAGCACAGGGAACCTTGTGGAAGAGGGGGCGGCAAGATTGTAAGAGCCCAAAGATGGGGAGGACCAACGATATGCAAGATACTCCACACAAGTTAGGGCTGCAGCAGCCAGGATTGGACTTTGCCTGACTTGCACAATGGCTGACATGTCAATGACTCCCCAAAGTCTAGCACGGACCACTGAGGCAGTAGGATCCTTAGAGGCAGGAATTAAACAGTCTTGGGGAGCCCAAGAAGGGGCCCTTGAGTTATTCCACTGAGTCCTGAACCTTCACTAGAGTGGAGGACTCAGAGAGAAGTTAGGCATTCACATAAATGGATGCATCAGGGGATGGGAAGGAGGAAGGGGGAGGCACCAGGAAAATGAAAGGGAGGGAGGCAGGGTAAAAGGAAGGGGGAAGAGGGAAAGTACAATGGGGGATGATGGGGGAGGGGAGAGGGAAGGGAGAAAAGGGGAGAGAGTACCTATTGAGCTTGTATGATTAGGAAAAAAAAATGTGGGAGAAAAAAAAACAAAGCTGGGCTGGAGAGATGACTCAGGAGTTAAGACTCTGTCTCCCAAGCAGAAAGTCTTGAGTTCAGATCCTAGGTTCCATGTAAAAATATGCCAGGCAGAAAGGGCTGCGGTCTGTACTTTCAACCCTGGTGGATGGAATCTGGGAAATCCTAGAGTGAAGCAAAAAGGAGGTAGAAGCCATCCAGGATGATTCCCAAAGTCACCCTGGACACACAGTGCACTCCGATACACACACACACACACACACACACACACACACACACACACACACACACACACATAAATTACAAAGCCAAGTCAAACCAGCAATAAAACTGAAATAAACATAAGATCTCAAGGATGAGGGCGTAGCAGTCAGTGAGAGTTTGTTTGGCATGAAGCCCTGGGTTGGAACTCTAACACTACATGAAACTGGTTGTGGTGCACACCTCTAAGCTCAGAACTAGGAAGGTAGAGACAGAATAATCCAAAGTTCAAGGTTATTGTTGACTTTATAATGAGTTTGAGGCCTGTCTGGGTTATATGAAACCCTGTCTCAAGGAAAGAAAAAAAAAGGCTCAGGGGTAACAGGACACTTCTGTTCTGGGTCCTAGAACCTTGGCTTTCCAAGTCAGTCTTATCTGCACCCCCCAACCCAGCTGTCCGTCAAACTCGAACTTCATGAAAAGGATGAGGAATGGATATTTTAGTATATGTGCTGCTGAAGGGAGCACAAAGGAATGGATATTTTAGAGCAACTGAATGAGAGCTTAATGCAACCAAGACTACACGGAAACATTTGAATTACCTGTATTGACTGATGTTCACGATGTGTAGGTTGTTCTTCTCAGAGACTATTTAATCATCATACTCATTTTTGGGGCGGATACAATTGTTTCCATTTCACAAATGAGGGAAACTAAGGTTCAGCAAGATCCAGTCCCTTGCCTGAGGTACCCAGCTTGCCCCTTGAATACCTCTTCCAACACCTGCACTGCCTCCCCGCAGAGTTCAATGAACCACAAACTAGTAAAAAACTTAGTAGTCAGAAGGAGCTGCAGGGCCCCCCTAAATTACATTTGTTTGCTTGCTTGCTTTAGACAGGCTCCCATGTGACACTGTCTGGCCTCAAACTCATCCAAGGAGGACCTTAAACTTCCAGTCATTCTGCCTGCATCTTCCAAGTGCCAGAATTACGGGGATACATTCCCACATCTGGTTTATGCAGGGCTGGAACTCAAACCCAGGACCTCATGCATACTAGAGGCAAGAACTCTACCAACTAATGTCCCAACCCTAGGATTTGCTGCTTATTTTCACAAACCTGGGCCACCTCTGGGTTCCCAGCCCACAGTTGATGGGAGTGGGTGTTGTCTCTGTCCTTCATTGCTCTTGGCCAGTTGTCTCCATCTCTGCCTGCTTGAAGCTCATCTGAGTAGAGTCTTTGGTGGAGTCACATCCTTCAGGAGGCTGCTGCCTTTCCAAACAGTCTGCTCAATGCCAGGCCAGTCCCTCTCCTTTTGTGCCAGCTCTGCTCTCAGCCCCAGGAGCATTCTCACAGTACCCCTCCTGACTTCCCTAATCTCACCGGATGAGCTTTGAAGGGGACTCATCTGTGTCTTTGCATAGTCACACTTGCTGATTGAAATAGATCTGCCATCGGGCAAGGCTGCAGATGTCTGATCCTTCCTGAGTAGCCTCATTAATCACTGCCAGTCTCAGTTGCCTGGGACTGCTCCCGATTTAACCTTATTTCTTAACCACGACCCCATGGGTTCCATACTGCAGAGAGAAAACCTAGAGAGGAACAGTTCAAAGCCACCATGTCTAAGAAACTTCTCTGAGTTTAGTCCCACGAAAAGTAGAGGAGGATGGGAAGTGGAGGATCTAAACTCCACTACTTGCGGTGGTGGGAGCGGCAACAGCAGCTTCGAGTCTTTTCCACCAACGAGCAGGGACATTGGTAATGACACCCTTAATGTCTCAGAACACCTACACTGTTTGCATCCTTTTTCAAGACAGAAGAAAAACCTTGCTGGGAAGCAGGTGTGCATCCAGCATTAAAACTGAATCAGGGTGGGGCACTGGCCAGGGCTACAGAGAAGAGGTGAACCACAGAAGAAATGATAGATATACACTGAGTGCTCCACAAAAAGGCAAACATAATTAAGGCAAAGAAAGTTTGGTCATTCACACATTCATTCATTCATTCAAGAGGTGTTTGAATGAGTGTAGGTTTGGGTGTAGCTCAGTGTAGTAGTAGCTTAGCTACTACTGTCTAGCTTAGTGTGCATGAAACCCTGAGTATGTAGAAATTCATAAGCCAGGTGTGGTGGCACTTGGGAGGTAGGATCAGGAGGATCAGGAGTTCAAGGTCATCGTTGTCTACAAAGTAAGTTCGAGGCCAGCCTGGGCTATGTGAAATCCTGTCTCCAAAGAGAGAGAGAAAAAAAGCGTTTATTGATCTTTTGCAGAGCATAGGGACACACAGATGAACAGGAAGTGGCCTCTCTCCTGAGCAAAACAAGGAAGCAGAGCTCTGAGCTCTGACCGAGTGACTGCAAGCTCTACCTTTTGTCCCCTGGGAACCTTGCTTGCCTCCTCCCGACCCCCGTTCCTGAGAAGATCATAGATTATGACAGACAGAAGATGGGAAGCTGTGAACTCTTTAGTACAGCATTCGAGGCTCTCAGGATTCGCACTACTTGCTCTATAAGGAGACACCTTTTGCTCTTTCTGCCTCCAGCCCCTGCCAGACCACATCATATTTTATTCTTCTGAACGTGGTGCACACCTGGGCCCCTGTGTCCCCTACTGGACTCTCCCACTGCATCCCTTCACCTGTGTCCCACCACTGCTCTCTATGAACCCTCGCACTGGGACTAGGGCTGGCAAGCTCAAGGGCCGGGACAAGGACAATACAGGTGCCTCCCAATGTTCTGGCAATGCCTGGTGTGGCTGCGGGAGGTTGGTGTTATGATGTGGGCCTCCTGGGAGCTTCCTGTTTTATAATCACTCTCCCTGTCTGGCATCTTACTGCCTGGGAGGACATGTCCAGCTATTCCATCATGATAACATTCACCATACTTCGTAGTAAGCATCTCCCTCTATTTTCTATAAGTGATAGGTCTGGGGCAAAACCCTAATTGTTGGGGGTTCAAGTTCAACCAAATAAATGAGGGTTTCCCTCTGGGAGCTCCAAGTTCCTGCTCCTCTCCCCCCATACACACACCCAACACACCTGTGCTTTCATTAGCACGACCTCGTCTCTATACCCCGGGCAGCCAGCTTCCCCAGGCACGAGAGCTCTGCTCATCTCTGGAGCACCTGCACATGTCATGGGGGTACAGTGGCTGAGATATGAGGGTGCAATGCAGGGTGGTCAGAGATGACAACAGACAAAACCACTTCCTTCAGGCAAAATGCCACAAGAGAGGACCATGAAGTGGGCAGACGTCGTTCCAGGCAGAGAAGGAGGAAAAGGGAGACAAGCCCCCTACGCAGCCCCTCTCATTCTGGGCAAAGCCAAGTGCGTCTGGGAGGCAGAAGGGGTGAAGAGGGCCTGTCACCATGAAGCAGGCTACAGTGGGGGGTCCTGTCTGCTGGGAGGAAGAAGTCTCAGCACACGCCACCAGATGCCTTGCACAGAAGAAACGGCAGAGAAATTACAGCCTCACATTGTGAATTCTCCCACAAAACTAAAAACAGCCCAGTGAGCCCACGCACTCTGCATGCAGATGGCTCTGCAGCCTCTCCACCCCAAGAGGGGGCACTGAGGAAAGAGGGACACCAATCTGGAGAGAGGGTCCTGGGAGGAGCATGACCCTCGGCGCTCAGAGGCTGGGTTTGCACCCAGAGAAGAAAAGCATATTAGAGATGCTCTATGTACAACTCATGACACTCGACCCCAGGGGGGGACCAAGGAGAGCAAGGCCCCGCTCCGCTCCTTTATCTCCATAAAGCACATCAGACAGACCTGGGCACATTGGGCAGACAAGTTCCAGCAAACCCTTCTAGAGGATCCCCCTGGAATGTCTCCTGAACCCTGAAAAAGGAAGCAGGGATTAAGAACACGACTCGAGGAACCTGGGAGGAGGGAATAAATCTCAGGAAGAACTCCTGCAGCCACTAGCATCCGGTACTACAATGGATACATGCCCCACGTCAGGATTCCAAATGTGGCCAGGACCACATGGGAGCAAGGAATTGCAGGATACCCAGTCCCCTTCTAAGACCCTGACCTTCCTCCTCTCTTCTTCTCCTGGGACATGAGTGGGGTGCCCAGGCTTGTCCTTGAGGGTGGCTGCCATGGCTCAGAGGTTGTTGCCTACTCCCCCTCCCCCCCCCGGTCCAGTGATGGAAGAGAGC
>JALPQD010000236.1:21034-40481 GCA_023101885.1 Typhlomys cinereus | reverse complement strand
CGCCCGCCATGGCCTCCAAGATGGATATGTCTCTGGACGACATCATCAAGCTGAACCGGAGCCCGCGGCGGCCGCGGCGCGGGCCGGGGACGCGGCAGGGCCGGTTGGCAGGGCGGCCGCGGCGGCGGGCCCATGCGGAACCGGCCGGCCCTCGCCCGCGGCGTCGCGGGCGGCGGCAGGAATCGGCCGGCGCCCTACAGCGGGCCGAAGCGGCTGCCCGGCAAGTGGCAGCACGACCTCTTCGACAGCGGCTTCGGGGGCGGAGCCGGCCTGGAGACCGGCGGCAGACTTCTGCTGTCAAACCTGCACTTCGGGCTGTCGGGCGCCGACGTTCGGGAAGTCTTCGCTGAATTCGGCACGCTGAAGAAGGCAGCCGTGCACTACGATCGGTGTGGGCGAAGCTTAGGGACGGCATTCCTGCACTTTGAGCGGAAGGCAGACGCCCTGGAGGCCATGAGGCAATACAACGGTGTCCCTCTGCGTGGCCGCCCTATGGACATCCAGCTCGTGACGTCACAGGTTGACGCACAGCGGAGACCAACACAAAGCAGAAGGCGGAGGCGGAGGCGGAGGCGGAGGCGGAGGCGGCTCGGGAGCATTTGGCAGTGGTGGTGGTACTCCCAGAGGGACTCGCCGAGGCAGCTGGCAGCGGGGAAGAGGCGGAGGAACCGGCGCCAATTCCAAACAGCAGCTCTCGGCCGAGGAGCTGGATGCACAGCTGGATGCCTACCATGAAAGAATGGACACCAGCTAAACAGCCAGCAAATCCACGCGTGCAGCAGAACCCAGGCGTCGCCACCGGCATCTCCAGGGGGGAGGGGAGAGGGGGGGGGGGGGGGGGGGGGGGGGGGGGAGGGGGAGCGGCTGGACTGTGCAGCCAATGATGGGATTTGGGGGGTTTTCTCCTTGTCAAATAGGACTTAAAACTTAGGAAAGGTTTTCCCCTTTTTTTTCCTTCGGTTTTCAAACTCTGAAACAGACCTGTTTTCTACTGAATTGCTTTGGGGATAAATTGACTGGTTCCTGTTGTGGGGAAGGTGGTATTCTCATCGTTACTGTAGTAAAATAAGAGTGTGCGTAGAATAAATAAGTAGATACATTGATTGATTGATTGATAGACAGACAGACAGACAGGACAGACAGACAGACAGACAGACAGACAGATAGATAGATAGATAGATAGATAGATAGAAGATACGTCCATAGATGGATTACATAAATAGATAGATAAAATTACATTTTAACACTCGCCCACGTAGTGATGTGTTTGGCTAATTTTCTGAGACAGGGTCTCCAGAGGCAGGCGGGCTTCAGTTCAGTTCAACTTCATAGTATCCTGTATCACCTCCCTGAGTGCTGAAATTATAAGTGTGAGCGATGGAAGATTCGATTTGAAGACAGCAATTTCATGGGGATTTATTAATCCTTGACATTTCTTGACCCCGAGTGGATGGATCATAGAGACTGTGTCTTTCACGACTCTGTAAGCCTCGTGTTCGTTGTCACGGAAACTTCCTTTTTTACGGGTCTTCTTTCTCTGAAGTTATAAGCACAACTGGCAAAGGAAGGAGAGGCTTCAGGAACACAGGAATATTCTCTCAACCTTTTCACAGTTTATAGCGAATCCACCGTGATTCCAACACTTGAGTCACGGAATGCCTACCACAGAGAGACAGGCCTGCTCTTGTGATACGTAAATCACAAGCAGAATTCTCCATTGCGGACAGCAGGCTTGTTCGGGGGGCGGACCGGCCGGAGAGAACCAGAACTCGGGCGGCAAAAGACTTTTTCTGCCTGTCAACCTCCACTTTTCCGGGACTGTCCGGGCGCCGACGTTCGGCAAGTTCCTTCCGCTGAATTTCGCAACGCCCTTTCGGAGAAAAAGTAGCAGCAGTCCTTAAAGAACTGGCCACTGAGACGTCGGTTGGTGGCGGCTTTAGTGAGCAGGCATTCCCCTGCCACTTGTTGAGCGGAAGGCAGACCCCGGAGGCCATGAGGCAATACAACGGTGTCCCTCTGCGTGGCCCCCCCCGAGTGGACATCCCAGCTCGTGACCGTCACAGGTGGACGCACAGCGGAGACCAACACAAAGCAGAAGCGGAGGCGGAGTGAGGCGAGGGAGGCCGGGGGGCCGGAGGCGGCTCACTTTAGCATTTGGCAGTGGTGGTGGTACTTCGCCAGAGGGACTCGCCCGAGGCCAGCCTGGCAGCGGGTAGAGGCCGAGGAAAACACCGGCGCCAATTTCCAAACAGCAGCAAGCTCCTCCGGGCCGAGGAGTTCTGGAATTGCACTAGCTGGAATGCCTACCATGAAAGAATGGACACCAGCTTAAACAGCAGCCCAGCCAAATCCACGCCGTGCAGCAGAACCCCCAGGCGGTCGCCACCACCGGCAATCCTCCACAGTGGGGGGAGGGGGAGGAGGCGAGGAGGGAGGGGGGGGGGTGGGGAGGGGTATGGGTGGGAGGGGGGGAGGGGGGGGGGGGGGGGGGGGGGGGGGGGGGGGTGGGGGTGGGGGGGGGGTGGGGGGGGGGGGGGGGTGGGGGGGGGTGGGGGGGAGTGGGGGGGGGGGGGGGGGGGGGTGGGGTGGGGGGGGGGGGGTGGGGGGAGGGGGGTGGTGGGAGGGAGTGGGGGGGGGAGGGCGGGGAGGGGGAGGGGGGGGGAGGGTGAGCGGCGGCTGGACTGTGCAGCCAGTGATGGGAATTTTTTTTGGGGTTGGCTTCTCTTTTCAAAAAGGACTTAAAAACTTAAGGAAAGGTTTCCCGCCTTTTTTTTCCCTTCGGTTTTTCAACACTTCTGACAGACCTGGTATTTTCTACTGAATTGCTTTGGGGGAATTAAATTTGACTGGTTTCCATTTTTGGGATGGGCAAGGTGTATCCGGTCATCGTTAACTGTTAGTAAATCTGGAGTGGTGTCGTTAGAATAAATAGAAGCTAGATTACATTGATTGCATTGATTAGACATACGAAGCCAAGACCCTACATAAAAAGAAGAACCGACAGACAGCCCGGACAGACCGAACAGACAGAACAGATAGATAGATAGATAGATAGATAGATAGAGATAGTAGAAGATACGTCCCATAGATGGATACCATAAATAGATCGATAAAAATTACATGTTTAAAAAACACTCGCCCACGTAGTGATGTGATTTGGCTTAAATTTTCTGAGACAAAGGGTCCTCCACGAAGGCCAGGCCCGGGCCCTTCAAGTTCAGTCAAATTCATGAGTAATCCATTAGGTATCACCGCTACCTCCTGAGTGCTGAATTATATAAGTGTGAGCGATGAGAATGATTCGATTTGAAGAGACAAAACAAGCAAAAGAATTTGAAGGACGAAAAAAAAAAGTAAAAGAAGCAATTTTTCAAATGGGGATTAGTTAATCCCTTGACATTTCTTTGACCCCGAGTGGATGGATCATGAGACTGTGTCCTTTTTCACGACTGGTCTGTAAAATCCTCGGTGTCGTTGTCACGGAAAAAACTTCCCTTTTTTTTTTTTTTATTACGGGTCCCCTTTCCTTCTCTCCCCTTTCTCTCCTCTGAAGGTTTATAAAGAAACTGCCAAAAGGAATGAGAGCTCTTTCAGGAACACAGGAATATTGCTCTCAACCCTTATCACGAGTTTTATAGCGAAATTCGCACCGTGATTTTCCAACGGACTTTTGAGAGTGGAGGTCCAATCAACGGAATGGCCCTAACCAACAACAGAGAGGACAAGGGCCTCCTCTTTTTGATAAAGTAATCACAGCAGAAATCTCCATAAGAATTAGACCAATGGTGTCCCAGTCAATAGTCTGAAAGCAAGTTCCTTTGCTTTCCCCACATGACATCTGCTCGTTCCTCCTTTTTCTTCCCTCTTTGCAAAGGCCTCGGGTCAGTCACCTTGAACAAAGCTACAATTCATTCCCCAGTCTTCGTTTAGGGCCAGGATGGTGAGTAGGTGGGCGGTCAAATCAGTGCCGGAGGGATGAATAGGAATATGGGAGTAAGCATTTATCCAGAAACCTCTCTGACCAGCCGTGAATTAAAATTGATATGGAAGTTGCCCAAAGAAGGCAAAAATGAAAACAAAAAAAAGAAACAAAAAACAAGAAAAAAGGGAAAGAAAAAAAGGTGTGAAGAAAATAACCGGAAGAAAGAGGTGTGAAAGGAGCCTTCAAAGGCCGTCTCGTCAGTTGCGCCGCAGCCCCCCTCAAGTCCTGCGGCCGTGGATTGCTAGGAAGCTAAGGAGGCTAGGAGTCCCAAAGCGACCCCCGGCATAAACTCATCCAAGTCTGGAAAGTCCCATCCTCCATCCCTACCGGCACACGGGTAGGGGGCGGCGGGGAAACTTTCTTTTGCTTTTCTTCCTTTCGGGGAGATTCGCGGAGGGGTCCTTTTCTTCTCTGTAGTTTGGCTTTTGGGGCTTGTTCCCTGGGTATCTTTGAAAAAATTTCCTTAGCGTCAGGCAGAAATCTTTCGATTCTGCGTTGGGGGGTAGAACCTCCTTTTTTTTTTTTTTTCACACACCCTTGACCCAAGCACCTAATCCAATTCCGTGTCTCACCCCCCGAGTGCCCCCTGAATTGGAAGCGCGAGGCGTATGGGAAGAGATTCGATTGGAAAGACAGCAATTTATCAATGGGAATGTTATTATCCTTGACACGTGCCTTCCTACTTCTTGACCCGAAGTGGATAGGTCCCCCTAAGAACGTGGTGTCCTTTCAACGACTGAGTCTGTAAAGCCTCGTGTTTTTCGTTTTCACGGAAGCCTTCCCTTTTTTCTCTTCCGGTCCGTCTGCCTCCTTTCCTTCTCTGAAGGTTATAAAACACAATTGGCAAAGGAAGGAGAGGCCAGAAGGAACACGGCCCCAATATTTTGTCGGAAAGAGTTTTTCCGGCCCCCCGTTTTCCTTTAATCCTCAAATTGCATTTTAGAGCCGAGACCCCGATTTGCTTTGCGGCGCCCCCCAGCAGCCATGGCATCCGCAAGATGGGAATATGTCACTCGGACGACTATCATCAAGCCTGAACCGGAGCCCAGCGAGCGCGGGCCCCAGCGCGGCGCCGGCCGGGGACGCGGACAGGGGGGAAGGGCCGTTTGGCAAGGGCCGGGGCCGCGAGGCGGTCCATGCCCGGAACGCGGGCCGGCCCCTCCCGACCGCCGGGGTTCCGGCCACCGCCGGCCAGGAATTCGGGGCCGGCGCGGCCCTAAACCAAAAAGCGGGCCCGAAAAGGCGGCTGCCCCCGCAAGTGGCAGCACGACCTCCTCCGACAGTCGCGGCCGTTTCGGGGGGCGGAGCCAGGCCTGGAGACCGGCGGGGCAGACCTTCTGCCCTGTCAAACCTGCACTTTCGGGCTTGTCGGGCCGCCGACGTTCCTGAAAAAGTCCCCCTTCGCTGGAATTTTCGGCACGCTGAAGAAAGGCAGCCCGTGCAACATGTAACGATGCGGGTGGGCCGAAAGCTAGGGAACGGCAAAATTTCCTGCCACTTTGAGAGCGAAAAGAGCAGACGCCCCCTGAGGGCCATGAGCAATACAAAACGGTGGTCCCTCTGCCGTGGCCGGCCATTCCCCTAATTGACAAAAGGTATCCAGCCTCAGGTTAACGTGCACAGGGTTTGACTGCAACAGCGGAGACCAACCCACAAAGCAGAAGCGGAGGCGGAGGCGAGGCGGGAGGCGGATTGCGGAGGCCTGAGGCGGAGGCGGCTCGTGAAGCATTTGGCAGTGGTGTGGTACTGCTTGCCCCAGAGGGACTTCGCCGAGGCAAAAGCTGGCAGCGGGGAAGAGGCCGGAGGAACCGGCAATTTTCCAAACATCAGCCCTCTCGGGCCGAGGAGCTGGGATGCACAGCTGGAATGCCTCCAATGGAAAAGAAGTGGGACCACATGCTGTTAAAACAAGCCCAGCAAATCCACGCCGTTCGCAGCAACCCCAGGCGGTCGCCCACCCCAACCTGGGCATCGTTTATCCAGTGGGGGGGGGAATGGGAGAAAAGAGAGGGGAAAGGAGGGCGGGGAGGAAGGGGGGGGAGAGGGGGGGGTAGGTGTGGAGTGGGGAGGGGGGGGGGGGGGGTGGAGGGGGGGGGGGGGGGGGTAAGGGGGGGAGGGTGGGTGGGGGTGTGGGGGAGGGCAGGGAGGGGGGGGGGAGGTTGTGTGGGCGGGGTCCGGCGGCTGGACGTGCAAGCCAATGATGGGGAATTTGGGGGTTTTTTGCTCTCTTTTAAATAGGACTTAAAACTTAGGAAAGGTTTTTCCCCCCTTTTTTTTTTCTTTCGGTTTTTCAAACTCTGAAACAGACCATGTTTTTTTTTTCTACTTGATGTGCGTTTGGGGATAAATTTGACTGGGTTTCCTGTTTGTGGGGAAGGTTGGTATCCCCCATCGTATACTGTAGTAACTAAGCAGTTGTTGCCCGTAGAATAAATAAGTAAAAAGAAGATACGATTGATTGATTGATTGAATAGACAGAACAACAGAAATACAGAACAAGAAAGACAGACAGACAGACAAGACAGACAAAGACAGACAGATAGATAGGATAGATTAGATAGGATAGAATAGATAGAAGATACGTCCATTAGATGGATACATAATAGGATAGATTAAAATTTACATTTTTAAAACACTCGCCACCACGTAAGTTGAATGTGTTTGGCTAATTTTTCTGAGACAAAGGGGGTCCCCCTCCAGAGGGGGGGTGGCAGGCGGGCACTTGGCAGTCAGTTCAAGTCATAGTAAAGTTCCTGTATTCACCTTCCTGAGTGCTGAAATTATAAGTGTGAGCCGATGGAAGATTTCGATTTGAAGACAGCAATTTTCAATTGGGGATTATGAATCCTTGACATTCTTGACCACCGAGTGGATGAAATCATAGAGACTGTTGTCTTTCACCCACGACTCTGTTAAGCCCTCGTGTTTCGTTTGTCACGGAAAACCTACTTCCTTTTTTTTAAACGGGTTCCTTCTTTTTCTGAAGTTATAAAAAGCCACAACTGGCCAAAAGAAAAGTGATAGGCTTTTCAGGAACACAGGAATATTCCTCTTCTCTTCAAAACCTTTTTCCACAGTTTTATAATTAATATAAGCGAATCCAACAGTGATTTTCCAACACCCTTTGGAGTCAACGTATGCCTACCAAACAGAGAGACAGGCCCCCCTGCGCTTGTGGGATAACGTAAATACAAAGCAGAATTCCGCCATAAGAATTAGCAAAATGGTGGTCAAGTCCCAATGTATGAGCAAGTCCTTGCTTTTTCCACATGACAATCTGCTGCTTTCCTCTTTCAGCCTCGGTCAGTTTCCCAGGCCGCTTGAACAAAGCTTACATTCCAGGTCCTCGGTTTAGCAGGAGGTTGAGTAGTGCGGCCAAAATATCACAGGTGCGGGATGAATAGGAATAATGGGGAGTAGCGGATTTTAGCCCAGACTCTGAACCTGATTGGATAAGTGGAAGTTGCAAAGGGGGAGAATACCGAAGAAAGAGGTGTGAAAAGGAGCCCTCAGGCGTCCAATCCAGTGCCTGCGCCGCAGCCCTCAGTCTGTGCGGCCTGGATTGCTAGGAGGAGCGAGGGCTAGGGAAGGCCAAAAAGCCACCCCCAGCAACCCGGCAAGAACTTCTCCAAGTCTGGAAAGTCCATCCTCCCCCTGTGCACACGGGTGGGGGGCCGGCGGGAAAACTTTTCTTTGCTTTTCCCTTCTTTCTTTTTCTACTTTCCCTTTTTTCGGGGAGACGAGGAGGAGGGGTCTTTCCCTTCTCTGTTAGTTTTTTGGTGGTGGGGGTGGTGGGCTTTCTGGGTCCCTTTTTTGAAATTTCCTAGCGTCCAGCAGAAATCTTTTCTCTTTTTTCGATTGTCTGCGGTGGGGGGGTTAGAACCCCTCTCCCTTTTTTTCAACAACACCTGACCCAAAGCACCTATCCAATTAAATCCGGTCCCACCATCCCCGAGTGTGGCTGAATTTGGAAGCGCGAGAGGGAAAATTCGATTGAAGACAGCAATTTCTGGGGAATGTAATTTAATTAATCCTTGACACTTCTTTGACCCTGAGTTGAATAGGTCATAGAACGTTGGTGTCTTTCCCAAAACGACGCTGTAAGCCTTCCGTGGGTTCGTTGTTTTTCCCACGAAGCTTTCCCTTTTTCTTTCCGGTCCTCCCTTTTCTCTCTTGAAGGTATAAAACACAATTGCCAAGGAAGAGAGGCGCAGAGGAACAACGGCAAATATTTCGGAAAGTTTTTTCTCTCAAAGTTTTCTTTTCTCAAATTTGCAGCCATTTTTTAAGGAGAGAGCCGAGACCCCCGTGTTGTGCCGCGCGACCCCCGAGCCAAATTGCGCTCCAAGAAGGGATATGTCCCCCTCTGGACTACATCATCAAAGCTTGAAACCGGAGCCAGCGCGTGCGGCCCCGCGGCGCGGGCCCCCCGGGGACGCGGCAAAGAGCCGTTTGGGCAGGGGCGGCCCGGCGGCGGGCCATGCGGAAGCCGGCCGGCACTCCCCAGCGGGGGTCCCTCGGGCCGCGGCAGGGGAATCGCCCGGCGCCCCCATACAAAGCGGGCCGAAAGCGGCTGCCCGGCAAGTGGCAGCAAACGACCTTCTCTCGTACAAACCCCGGCTTTGCGGGGGGGCGGAGCCCGGGCCTGGAGAACCAGGCCCGGCCAGACTTCCTTCCTTCCCTGCTGTCCAAACCTGACATATGTTGTCGGGGACTGGGGTTCCGGGCCCCCCCCCGCCGACGCTTTCGGGGAAAAAGTCTTTCGCTGGAATTCGGGGCACGCTGAAGAAAGGCAGCCTTGCCACAGATAACGATGATCGGTTGGTGGCCGAAGCTTTAGGGGGACGGCATTCCTGCCACTTTGAAGCGGAAGGCCCCCAGACGCCCCTGGAGGCCCTGAGGCATACAACGGGTGTCCCCCTTCTGCGTTGGCCCCCGCCCCTAATATGGACATCCAGCTCGTGAACGTCAAAAGGGTTTGACGCACACCGGAGACCAACAAACAAAGCAGAAGCGGAGGCGGGGCGGGAAGGGGCGGAGGCGGAGCGGAGGCGGAGGCGGCTTCGGGAGCAATTGGCAAGTGGGTGGTGGTACTCAGAAGGGGACTCCGCCGAGGCACAGCTGGCAGCGGGAAGAGGCGGAGGGAACGGCGCCCAAATTTCCAACAACAGCAGCTCTCCTCGGCCGAGGAGGGCCTGGAATGCTACAAGCGTGGATAAATGCCCTACCATGAAAGAAATGGACACCAGCTTAAAACAGCCCAGCAAATCCACGCGTGCCAGCAGAACCCAGAAAGGCTTCCGCCACCGGTCATCGCGTTCGCAGTGGGGGGGAGGGGAAGAGTGGGGGGGGGGATGGGGAGTGGGGGAAAAGGGGGGAGGGGGGAGGGGAGCGGCTGGGACCTGTGCACCAATGATGGTCGTCCGCGTGGCCTAATATTCTCTCAGCGTTCTTCTCGCTCTATTATCTTGGTTAAGCTTGTGTACATGGCTCTAGGACCAACGGCGCCACCTATCGACTGTCGCCGACCCACAAAAAAAAAAAAAAAAACTCATAACAAAAACAAAAAAAAAAAAACCCCCTCTTTCCAAATATGACTTAGAAACGTTATTGGAAAGGTTCTTCACCCTATTTTTTTTGTTTTTTCCTTCGGTTTTTTTCCAAACTAAAAATCTGAAACAGAACCTGTTTTTTTTTCTACCTGAATTGCTTGTTGGTGGGGAGAAATTGAACCTGGTTTTTCCCTGTTTGTTGGGGGAAGGGGGTATTCTCATCCGTTAACTGGAGTAAAATAAGAGTTGTTGTGCGTAGAAGAAATAAGTTATAGATACATGGGAATTGATTGAATTGATAACAGACCAAGACAGACAGACAGACAACAGACAGACAGACAGACAGACAGATATAAGATAGATAGATAGATAGATAAGATAGAAGATAACGTCCCATGAAGATGGGATACATAAATAGATAGAATAAAATTAATTACCAGTTTTTTAAACACAACACTCGCCCACGGTAGTGATGTGTGTTTTTGGCTTAATTTTGTTAGAACAAGAGAAGGGTCTCCAGAGCCAGGCGGGCCTTCAGTTAAGTTCAATCCATAGTAATGCCTGTAACACCTCCCCTGAGTGCCTGAAATTATAAGTGTGAGCGGGATGGAAGATTCGATTTTGAAGAACAACAAGCAATGTCCACATGTGGAGATATTTATTAATCCTTTGACATTCTTTCCTTTTCTTTTCCTTGAACCCCGAGTGGAATGGAATCATAGAGAATTGGTGTCTTTCAATTATTCACGACTCTGTAAAGAAGCTCTCGTGTCGTTTTGTCAAGGAACTTTTCCCCTTTTTTACGGGTTCCTTTCTTTTTCCTCTGAAGTTATAAGAAAGCACAACTGGGGCAAAGGAAAGGAGAGGGCTGTTCAGGAACACAGGGGAATATTTTTCTCTCAACCTTTTTCACAGTTTTATAATAGCGAATCCACCTGTGATTCAAACACTTTAGTCACGGAAATGCCATACCACAGAGAGACAGCCCCCCCCCTGCTCTTGTGATAACGTAATCACAAGGCAGAATTCCTCCATTAAGATTTTAGCCAAATGGTTGTCAGTCAATGTTTAATTAGCAAGTACCTTTTGCTTTTCCACATGACCACTGGCTTCTTCCTCAGTTCAAGCCTCGGGTCCAGTCACCGTTGAACAAAGCTAAGCATTCCAGTCCTCCGGTTTAGCAGGATGGGGAGTATGTTGCGGGTCAATCATGTGCGGGGATGATAGGATAATGGGAGTAGGCGAGGGCGGAATTTAATCCGACTCTGACCCCTGATGGAATTAGTGGAAGTTGCAAAAAGGGGGAGTAATACCAAGAAAAGAGTTGTGAAAGGAAGCCCTCAAGGCCGTCATCGCCATGGGCGCCGGGCAAGCCCAGGCCTCAGTCTGCGGCCTGGGAAAATTTGCTAGGAGCTAGGAAGCTATGTAGGCCCAAAGCGCCAGGATCTGGTCAAGTCCACCCGGCAGAACTCATCCAAGTCACTGGAAAAGTCCATCCTCCTGTTGCACACGGGTTAGGGGCGGCCGGGAAAACCATTTTCCTTTAGCTGTTTATTTGGTCCCCGTAACTTTATTTTCTGTCTGCTTTGCTCTTTCTTTCCGGCTTTCCCTTCGGGGAGATCGAGGAGGGTCTTTAGCTGTAGTTTGTTTGGGGCTTTTTTCCTGGGTCCCTTTTGAAAACTTTCTTAGCCTCAGCCAAGATCTTTGAATCTTTTCGATTTCTGCCCCGTTTGGGGGTAGACCTCCCTTTTTCACCACACCTTGACCCCAAGTCCACCTATTCCAAATCCGGTCTCACCTCCCCGAGTGCTATTTTGGGAAAGCGCGAGCGAGGGAAAGATTCCGATGAAGAAACAAGCAATTTCATGGGGACAATTAATTACCTGAACACTTCTTGACGACCTGAGTTGATAGGTCCATAGAACTGGTTGGTTCCTTTTCCCACGACTCTGTAAAGCCCCCACCCCGTGTTTTTTTTTATCGTTTTTCCACGGAAGCTTTCCTTTTCTTTTTTCCCTTCCGGTCTCCTTTCCTCGCCTGAAGGTAGAAATAAAACACAATGGCCAAAGGAAGAAGAGGCCCAGAAGGAACACCGGCCATAATTCCGGTAAAAGTTTTATCGTCCAAAAATTGCATTATTTAGTAAAAGAGGATATGTAAAGAGGCCCGAGACCGCCCAGGGAGCGACTAAGACCGAGTTGCGCCTCAGATGAAAAGGGGAAACCGTAGAGAAGGAGACAGTGACTATGAGCCCAGGAGGCCCGAGGATCCGAGTATGGATAGTGACGGAGGAGGAGTGCTGGCATGGACCGGGGACATCAATCCAAGCTGAAACCGGAGCTCCAAAGGCCCCCCCCATTCTAAACAGCGGCGGAGAGGAGATCTCGTGGTTGGGGGGGGGGGAGGGGGGGGAGGGGGGGGGGGGGGGGGGGGGGCAGGGCCTGGGGCGGGGCGGCGGGGGGGGGGGGGGGGGGGGGGGGGGGGGGGGGGGGGGGGGGGGGGGGGGCGCGGGTGGGTGGTAGCGGGGGGCGGGTGGCGGGAGAAGGGAGGGGGGGGGGCCGGTTGGGGGGCCAGGGGGCGGGGGGCCGCGGGAGGGAGGGGGGGGGGGGGGGGTGCGGCGGCCGGGTGGTGGCCCATGAGGGTGTCGGGACACCCGGCTCCGCCCCCCGCGGAGGGCCCAGTCCCGCCTAATACCGCTCGGTGGCGGAATAGGTCGCGGGCCCCGCCGTCAGGAATCCGGCCCGGCCCTAAACACAAAGCGGGCCCCCCGAAGCGGCTGCCCGGCAAGTGGCAGCAACGAACCTCTTCGACAAAGCGGCTTCGGGGGGCGGGCCGGCCCTGGAGAGAACCGGCGGGCAAGACTTCCTTCCTGCTGTCAAACAGACCTGCAGCTTTAGTTTCGGGCCTTGTAGGCGCTGACGTTCCGGGAAGTCCCTTCGCTGGGAAATTCGGCAACGCTGAAAGAAAGGCCAGCCCGTGCACTACGATCGGTGGGGGGGCGAACCTTAGGGACGGCATCCTGCACCTTATTGAGCGGAAGGCAGAACGCCTGGAGGCCATGAGGCAATACAAACGGTTGGTCCCCCCTCTGCCCGTGTGCCCGCGCCGAATGGACATCCAGCCTCGTTGACGGATCCACAGGTTGATCGCACAGAGGAGGGAACCAACCAAAAGCGAGCGAAGAGCCCAGGAGGCGGAGGCGGAGGCGAGGCGGAGGCGGAGGCGGAGGCGGCTCCGGGAGCATATTGGCAAGTGGGGGTGTACTTCTCCCAAGGGACCTCTCTCCCGCCGAGGCCCAGCTGGCAAGCGGGGAATATAGGCCGGAGGAACCCGGCGCCAATTCTCCAAACAGCGCTCTCGGCCGAGGAGGCCTGGATGCACAGCTGGAATTGCCCTACCAATGAAAGAATGGAACCACCAAGCTAAACAGCCAGCCAAATCCACGGGCCGTGCCAGCCAGAAACCAGAACCCCAGGCGTCGCCAACCGGGGCATCGGGTTTGGGCGACCTCCAAGGGGGGGGGAGGGGAGAAGGGGAGGGGGGGGAGGGGGAGGGGGGGGGGAAGGGGGGGAGAGGAGGGGGAGGGGGGGGAGCCGGCCTGGACGTGCAGCATGATGTGGATTTTGGGGTTTTCCCCGCCTCGTTTCAAATAGGACTTAAACACTTAGAAAGGTTTGTCCCCGGCGTTCTTCCCCTTGTTATTTTTTTTGTGGGTGTTTTTGTTTATTTTCTTTTTTGTTTTGTCCCCGTCGGTTCGGGTTTTCAAACTCCTGAAACAGACCTGTTTTTTTTCCTCCTACTGAATTGCTTTGGGGATAAAATTTTTGAGCTGGTTCCCCTGTTGTGGGAAGGTTGGTATTCTCATCCCTTTACTACGACTGTAGTAAAGAAGAGTGTGGTAGAATTCAAATAGTTAGATACATTGATTGATTGAGTGTAGACAGAAACAGACAGAACAGACAGACAACAGACAAGACAACAAGACAGCCAGACAGATAGCTAGAATAGATAGAGAGATAGATAGATAGATAGAAGATACGTCCATAGAATGGATACAATAAAAGATTAGATAAAAATTACATTGTAACACCTCTGAATAAACACTCGCCCACTGTAGTGATGTGTTTGGCTAATTTGTCTCTGAGACAAACACAAAAGGGGCCTCCAGAGGGCCAGGCGGGCCCACTTTCAGTTTCAGTTCAAATTCATAGTTAAATAAATCCGGTAATCACACCTCCCCTGGTGCTGAAATTATAGAAAGTGGGTGACGAGGAAGATTTCGAGTTTGAAGGAAGACAGCAAAATTATCATGGCAATGGGGATTTAGTTAATCTTTTACATTTCTTGACCCCGAGTGGATGATCATAGAGACTGTTGGTCTTTGTCCCCGACGCCTGGAAGCCCCTCGTGTTTTCGTTGTCACGGGAACTTTGTTCCTTTTTTTTATTATAATTTTAACAACGGGTCCCCTTTCCTTTCCTCTGAAGTTATAAGCCACAACTGGCCAAAGGAAGGAAGAGCGTCAGAACAAGGAGCAGGAAATATTCTCCCTCAACCTTTTTTTTTTTTTTTCACAGTTTAATAGCGAATCCACCGTGAATTTCCAACCAGACTTGAGTCCACGGAAAACCCTACACACAGAGAGACAAAAAAGGAGAGGACCAGGCCCTGCCTCTGTTGTGATACGTAATACAAGCAGAATTCTCCCATAAAGATTTAGCCAAAAAAAATGGTGTCAAAAAGTCAATGTAATGAGCAAAGTCCTGCTTGCCACATGAAACAATCCTGCCTCTTTCCTCTTTCTTTCAAAGCCCTCGTCCCGTCACCTTTGAACAAAGCTACATTTCCAGTCCTCGTTTAGCAAGGAGGTTGAGTAGGTGCGGTCCAATCAGGTGCGGGGATGATAGGATATGGGAGTAGGCGGATTTTAAATTATTCCAAACTCTGACCTGAATTGGTAGGGGGAAGTTGGCAAAAGGGGGAGATCGGGGAAGAAAGAGGTGTGAAAGGAGCCTCAGGGGCCCGTTCAATCCCAGTTCCAGGTGCGCCGCAGGCCCCTTACAGTCCACTGCGGCCCCCTGGATTTGCTAGGAGCTAGGAGCTAGGGAGGCCAAAAAGCCACACCGCAGAACCATCCAAGTCCTGGAAGTCATCCTCCTGTGCACACGGGGGAGGGGGCGGGCCCGGGAAAACCCTTTTCTTGCCTTTTTCTGTTTTTTTTCTCCCCTTCGGGGAGAATTCGAGGAGGGGGGTCGCCTGATTCTTCCGTCCCCTGCTTTTCCCCCTCTGTTAAGTTTGGGCTTTTCCCCCCTGGGTCTTTGAAAATTTTCTACAGTAAGCTCCCAGCAGAATCCCTTTTTCGATTTTCTGCGTTGGGGGGGTTAGAAACCTCCTTTTTTTCAACAAACCCTGAACCCAAAGCACCTAATCCAATCCCGGTCCGCAACCTCCACCCGAGTTGCTAAATTTGGACGCCGCGAGCCCCCCAGAGGGAAGAATTTCGATTGGAAAGACAGCAAAATTTTCCCATGGGATTATTAATCCTTCACTATTCGTGACCGGAGTTTGAAATAGGTCCATAGAACGTGTTCTTTTCACGACTATGTCTGGTAAGCGCCAAGCCGCGTGTTTCCCGTTTTCACGGAAGCTTCCTTTTCTTTTCCGGTCCCCCTCCTTTCTCTGAAAGGAGAAACAACAATTGGCCAAAGGAAGAGAGGCCAGAAGGAACACGGGCATATTTCGAGAAAGTTTTTCTCCCGGTCAAATTGCATTTTAGAGCCCGAGAAAAACAACCGCCGATTTGCGCGCCCAGCGGCCATGAGCCCTCCAAGATGGATATGTCCCTCTGACGGACAATCATAAGCTGAAAGGAAACCGAGGCCAGCCGCCGGCGGCCGCCCGCGGCCGCGGGGCCGGGGACGCGCGGGCCGGGTTGGCATAAGGGCGGGCCCCAAGTAGCGGCGGCCGGCCCCAATTGCGGAAAGACCGGCCGGCCCCTTCGCCCAGCGGGGTCCCCGCGGCGCCGGCAGGAACGCCGGCGCCCTAACAAACAGCGGGCCCGAAGCGGCTGCCCGGCAAAGTGGCAGCACGACCTCTTCGTTCGAACAAATCTGCGGCTTTTCGGGCGGAGCCGCCCCCCTGGATGTCTGGCGTGTGAGAAGAAACCCGGCGGCAAGATTCTCTCTCGTCACTAGACCGAAGAACCCTGCACATTCTTAACAGCCCAGGTTCGGGACCCCTGTGCGGGCACGGCCCGTCTCCGGTTCGGGAAGTGCCCTTCCGCTGGAATGTAACCTGTTACGGCGCGTGGAATTGAGGGCAGCGTTTAGATACGCGCTGGAGAGAAAAAGCAAGCACGTGCCGTCACGGATAGAAAAAAAGCTTGTGAACGCTTATATGCGGCCGGCTTCGGCTAGTAGAGGAAGTTAGGAATAGGCGGGGTGAACTGGCGTGAGGTAGGGGTAATGATAGTAAAGTTTGTGATACGATCGGGCGTGTTGTGGGCCGAAGCTTAGGGACGGCCCATTTTCTTGCAATTTTGAGCTGGGAAATGCCAAGACGCCCCCATGGAAGGCCCCATGAGGCAAATAAACAAACGGTGGGTCCCTCCTGCCGTGGCCACGCCCTAATGGAACAATCCGCTTCGTGACCGTCCAAAACATAGGAAGTTATTGACGCACAGCCGAGACCACACAAAGCAGAGGCGTGAGGCGGAGTCGGCAGGCGGAGGGCGGAGGGCGAGAGGTCGTTCCTACTCATAAATCAGTAATGAGTAGGCTGGAGGCGGCTCGGGTAGCGATTTATGGCAGTGGGGCTGGTAGCGTGGTGCTTCATCCCAGAGTGACATGCGACCGAGGATGGGCATGCCTGGCCAAAAGCACGGGGGAAGAGGCGGAGGAAAACCGGCCCGCCATGAATCGGTCAAAGGCCAGGCACCTGTCTCAGCCCGGGAAGGGAGCGCTGGATGCACAGCTGGAATGCCCTACCATAAAAGAATGTGTCCACTGGACAAAGAGGCAGGCCTGGAGAGCTAGAAAAAACAGCCACGCTAAAAAGCAACACAAGTATCATGACGGGCCCCTTATAAAAAAAGTGTCTAGTGTGTGGTGAAGACAGCCAGCAAAAAATCCCCCGAAAAATAATCCACGCGTGCAGCATAACACCCAAGGCCCCGGTCGCCGGACGCTGTCAATACCCATCCAGTGTTGGGGGAGGGGAGATGAGGAGGGGGGGGAGGGGGAGGGGGGAGGGGGGAGGTGTTGGAGTTGGATCCGGCCTTGTTACCCTTGTTCACCAATGATTGTATTTGGGGTTTTTTCCCCCCCCACCCCCCCCCTATCTTTTTTCCTCTTCCCTCTCCTTTCAAATAGGACTTAAAAAGAAAAAAAAACCTTAGGAAAGGTTTTCTTCCCCCTTCCCTTTCCCCCCCTTCCCCCCCCTTTTTTTTTCCTTCCGTTTTCAAGTTCAAACTCTGAAAAAAACAGACCAACCTTTTTTTGCTTACTGAAATTGCTGGTTGGGATAAATTGGACTGGTTGTTCCTGTTGTGGGGAAAGGTGGTAGTTCTCATCGTTAACGTTACTCGAACTGGTAGTAAAATAAAAGAGTGGCGTAGAAAAATAAACATAATTCGGATTAACATTCTTGCTTGATTTTGATAGCGACAGACAGAACAGAACAGACAGCAGACAGAACAGAACAGACAGACAGACATATATAATAGATTAGATCGATTATCATCTACTAGATAGCACGATAACCGTCCATATCTTTCTCATCCTCATCGCTTCGAATACCATGTCCTTTTTTCTTTTTCCTAACAAACCAAAACACACAAACTCTCCCCACCCTTGTATTTATCAGGTTTTTTTTGCTAATTTTTTCATTTTTCTTTTCTGACTCCACCGTGATCTTATCCATAGTTCCCGTCTTTCTTTCCTTTTCATTTCAAATTCCATAATCATCCATTGTAAACAATCAACCCACCTCCCTGAGTGCTGAAATAAATTATAAAAAATGTGAGCGAAAAAATGGGAATATTTAATCGGATTATGAAGACAATCAAAAAAAATTTTTTATCACCATGGGGATTATGTAATCACTTGATCCTATCCTTGACAGTTTCTTTGAAAACAGTGACCCCCGAGTGGGATTATCATAGATACTACCTGTGTCCTTTCCACGACCCTCTGTAAGCCCCTCTTGTTTCCGTTGGTCACGGAAAACTTTCCCTTTTGTAAATAATTTTTTTAAAACGGGTCTTTCTTTCTCTGAAGTTAGAAAAAGCACAGCCGGAGCTCGGCAAAATCGAGCAAACTGGCGGAAAGTGGAGAGGAAAGGCTTCAGGAACCAGGGATAAATTCTCTCAGAACCGATTTTGTCACAGTTTATAATTAAAGCGAATAGATCCGCAATGCCACCAGTGAGTCCAACCACCTGTGGAGTCCACGGAATGCCGACCAACCTAAGCGTAGAGAGAGACAGCCTGCGTCTTAGGGTTTGTGCTGAGCCTGCTTGACTAAGAAAAAGGCGGATGCAAATCACCCACAACGTATAGTTCTAGTGTCCGACGGCCTACTTTCGTCACATAAATAAAGATTATTAAGCCAAAATGGTGTCAAGTCACATGTATGAGCAAGGCCGTAGTTGCTTGATATCCCCACAGGAGCATCCTGCTCTTTTACCTGTTGTCTCCCTCTTTGTGTCAAGCCTCGGTTCAGTCAACCGTGAACAAAGCTACATTCCAGTTCTACGTTTTAGCAGGATGGTGGAGTAGGTGGGGTTGCGGTCCAATCAGGGTGGCGGGGATTGAGGAGGATAAATGGGAAGTAAGTCAGATGGTTATATCCAGAACTTTCCTGGACCTAGTGATTGGATAGGAGTGGAATGAGTTGGCATCGCGAATAAAACAAGCAAAAGGAGAAAGAAAAGATAAGGTAGTGGGTGAATGTAAATACGATAAGGCTGTACATAAAAAAAAGCAACATAGTAAAAAGCACAGCAGAAAAAAAGATAAAGGAAAAAAAAACAAAAAAAAAAAGTCTTTCTTATAAGTGTTATAAAGCAATAATAATGGTTAACAACAAAAAAAAAGAAAAGATGTGGAAGAAAAGAATGGGTGGATATACGGAAGAAAGAAGTTTTTGTGAGAAGGGAGTAAGTGCATCATTCGTCGATCCCAGGATGTTCGCCGGGCTAGCCTCATTTCTGCTTCTGATTGCTAGGAGCTAGGAGCGTAGGAGGCGCCAAAAGCACCGCCGCAGAAACTCCCATCCAAGGTCTGGAAATCATCCTTCCTGTTGCACGAACGGGGTAGGGCGGCGGGAAATAAACCTTTCTTTAGTATGTATGCGATTGCTTGTGCTCTTCTTTTTGCCTCTTTCTTTACCCGTGTGAGGGACCAGTTACGCGGGGAGAGATGCCATCAGAGAGTGTCTTTTCTCTGGTAGTTTTGTTATTGGTTTTTGGGCTTTTCCTTGTTCCCTGCATTCCTTTTTGAAATGTTCTTGCTGTAGCTCAAGGCAGAAAAGATCAGTTGTCGATTCTTCGTCGCGTTGACTGTAGTTGGTTTGTTGGGGTGGTAAGAGAACCTGACTCCCTTTTTTCAACACAGAGTAACTCACACATCTGGACTGCTCAAGCAACCCTATCCAATCTCGGGTCTCCCATCACCCGAGTGCTTTATTTTGGAAATCGCGAGTCCGAAGGGAAGATGTCCGATTGGAAAATGAACGAGCAATTATTCACCATGGGAATAGTATTTTAATCATCAGCTTTGAACACTTAGAAGTTCGCTTGACCCGTGAGTTGATTCTAGGGTTCCATGAAACGTGTGTCTTTCACCCAACACCGGACTATCCCTGTAAGCCCCTCGTTTTTTTATCTTTTTTCAACGGAAAGCTTCCTTTTTTCT
>JALPQD010000236.1:8360-21009 GCA_023101885.1 Typhlomys cinereus | reverse complement strand
TAAGATTAAGCCAATGGTGTCAGTCAATGTATGAGCAAGTCCGTGCTTTCCCATGACATCGCCTCTTCCTCTTTCAAGCTCGGTTCAGTCACCTGGAACAAAGCTTACATTCCAGTCTCGTTTAGCAGGAGGTGAGTAGGTGCGGTCAATCGGAGGTGCGGGGATGATAGGATAAATGGGAGTAGGGCGGATTATCCAACTCCTCACCTGATGGTAGGTGAAGTTGGCCAAAGGGGGAGATACCGGGAAGAAAGAGGTGTGGAAAGGAGCTTCAGGCGGCATCCAGTGCGCCGCAGCCTCAGTCTGGCGGCCCCTGGATTGCGTAGGGACTAGGAGCTAGGAGGCAAAGCACACCGCAGAACTCATCCAAGTCTGGAAGTCACCTCCTGTGCACACGGGTAGGGGCAGGCGGGAAAACTTTCTTTGCCTTTTCTTTTCCTCCCTTCGGGGAGATGCGAGGAGGGTCTTTCTCCTTGAGTCACGGAATGCCTACCAAGAGAGACAGGCCTGCTCTTGTGATACGTAAATCACAAGCAGAATTCTCCATAAGATTAGCCAAATGGTGTCAGTCAATGTATGAGCAAGTCCTTGCTTTCCCACATGACATCTGCTCTTTCCTCTTTTCAAGCCCGGTCAGTCACTTGAACAAAGCTACATTCCAGTCTCGTTTAGCAGGATGGTGAGTAGGTGCGGTCAATCAGGTGCGGGGATGATAGGATAATGGGATAGGCGGATTTATCCAGACTCGACCTGATTGGATAGTGGAAGTTGCAAAGGGGGAGATACCGGAAGAAAGAGGTGTGAAAGGAGCCTCAGGCGTCATCCAGTGCGCCGCAGCCTCAGTCTGCGGCCTGGATTGCTAGGAGCTAAGCTAGAGGCAAAGGCCAAGCACCCGGCAGAAATCATCCAAGTCTGGAAAGTCATCCCTCCTGTGCACACGGGTAAGGGGCGGCGGGAAAAACTTTCTTTTGCTTCTTCCCTTCGGGGAGATCGAGGAGGGTCCTTTCTCTGTAGTTTGGTGGGCTTTCCTGGGTCTTTGAAATTTTCTTAGCTCAGCAGAAATCTTTTCTCGATTTCTGCGTTGGGGTAGAACCTCCCTTTTTCACACACCTGACCCAAGCAACCTAATCCAATCCGGTCCTCACCTCCCCGAGTGCCTGGAATTTGGAAGAGCGAGCGAGGGAAGATTCCGATTGGAAGACAGCAATTTCATGGGAATGTATTAATCCTTGACATTCTTTGACCCTGAGTTGATAGGTTCATAGAACGTTGTCTTTCAACGACTCTGTAAGCCTCGTGGTTCGTTTTCACGGAAGCTTCTTTTTCTTTTCTTCCGGTCCCCTTTCGCTCTGAAGGTATAAAACACAATTGCAAAGGAAAGGAGAGGCCAGAGGAACACGGGCATATTCGGAAAGTTTTCTCAAATTGCATTTTAGAGCCGAGACCCCGATTGCGCGCCCAGCCATGGGCCTCCAAGATGGATATGGTCCTCTGGACGACATCATCAAGCTGAACCGGAGCCAGCGCGGCGGCCCGCGGCGCGGGCCGGGGACGCGGCAGGGCCGGTTTGGCAGGGCGGCCGCGGCGGCGGGCCCATGCGGAACCGGCCGGCCCTCGCCCGCGGCGGTCGCGGGCGGCCGGCAGGAAATCCGGCCGGCGCCCTACAGCGGGCCCGAAGCGGCTGCCCCGGCAAGTGGCAGCACGACCTCTTCGACAGCGGCTTTCGGGGGCGGAGCAGGCCTGGAGAGACCGGCGGCAGACTTCTGCTGTCAAACCTGCACTTCGGGCTGTCGGGCGCCCCGGACGTTCGGGAAGTTTCGCTGAATTCGGCACGCTGAAGAAGCAGCCGTGCACTGCACTAACGATCGGTGGTGGCGAAGCTTAGGGACGGCATTCCTGCACTTTGAAGCGGAAGGCAGACGCCCTGGAGGCCATGAGGCAATACAAACGGTGTTCCCCTCTGCGTGGCCGCCCTAATGGACATCCAGCTCCGTGACGTCACAGGTTGACGCACAGCGGAGACCAACACAAAGCAGAAGCGGAGGCGGAGGCGGAGGCCGGAGGCGGCCTCGGGAGCATTTGGCAGTGGTGGTGGTACTCCCCAGAGGCGCCACCCGAGGCACGGCTGGCAGCGGGGAAGAGGCGGAGGAACCGGCGCCAATTCCAAACAGCAGCTTCCGGCCGAGGAGCTGGATGCACAGCTGGATGCCTACCATGAAAGAATGGACACCAGCTAAAACAGCCAGCAAAATCCACGCGTGCAGCA
Organism: Typhlomys cinereus; assembly: GCA_023101885.1. Lineage (NCBI taxonomy): Eukaryota > Metazoa > Chordata > Mammalia > Rodentia > Platacanthomyidae > Typhlomys > Typhlomys cinereus. Next base: position 18,743 of record JALPQD010000236.1, on the reverse strand, counting down.
GAAACCCAGGCGTCGCCACCGGCAATCTCCAGTGGGGGGGGGGGGAGAGGGGGGGAGGGGAGGGGGGGAGGGGGAGGGGAGCTTCTGGACTGTGCAGCCAATGATGGGGATTTGGGGTTTTTCCCTCTTTTCAAATAGACTTAAAAACTTAGGAAAGGTTTTCCCCCTTTTTTTTTTTTTCCTTCGGTTTTCAAACTCTGAAACAGACCTGTTTTTCCTACTGAATGGCTTTGGGGGATAAATTTGAACTGGGTTCCTGTTGTGGGGAAGTGGGTATTTCTCATGTTAACTGTAGGTAAAAATAAGATGTGCGTAGAATAAATAAGTAGATACATTGAGTGATTTGATTATAGACAGACAACAGACAGACATACATACAGAACAGACAGACAGACAGATAGATAGATAATAGATAGATAGAATAGAATAGATAGATATAAGATTAAACGTCCATAAATGGATACAAAAATAAATAGAATAGATAAAATACATTTAACCGACTCGCCCCCCAACGTTAGTGATGGTGTTTTGGCCCTTATTTTCTGAGACCGGGTCTCCATAAGGCCAGCGGGCCTTCAGTTTTCAGTTCAAATTCCATGTAAATCCTGTATCACCTTCGCCTGAGTGCTGAAATTATAAATTTTAGTGATGGAAGATCGATTTTGAAGACAGCAATTTAATGGGGATTTATTAATCCTTCGATTTTCTTGGGACCCGAGTGGATTTGGATCAATAGAGACTGTGTCTTTTTCACGAACCTCTGTAAGCCTCGTGTTCCGTTGTCCACGGAAACTTCCTTTTTTAACGGGTCTTCTTCTTTCTCTGAAGTTATAAGCACAACTGGCAAAGGAAGGAGAGGCTTCAGGAACACAGGAATATTCTCTCAACCTTTTCACAGTTTTATAGCGAATCCACCGTGATTCCAACACTTGAGTCACGGAATGCCTACCACAGAGAGACAGGCCCTGCTCTTGTGATACGTAAATCACAAGCAGAATTCTCCATAAGATTAGCCAAATGGTGTCAGTCAATGTATGAGCAAGTCCTTGCTTTCCACATGACATCTGCTCTTCCTTCCCTGCTTTCAAGCCTCGGTCAGTCACCTTGAACAAAGCTACATTCCAGTTCTCGTTTAGCAGGATGGTGAGTAGGTGCGGTCCAATCAGGTGCGGGGATGATAGGATAATGGGAGTAGGCGGATTTATCCAGACTCTGACCTGATGATGGATAGTGGAAGTTGCAAAGGGGGAGATACCGGAAGAAAGAGGTGTGAAAGGAGCCTCAGGCGTCATCCAGTGCGCCGCAGCCTCAGTCCTGCGGCCTGGATTGCTAGGAGCTAGGAGCTAGGAGGCCAAAGCACCCGGCAGAACTCATCCAAGTCCTGGAAAGTCATCCTCCTGTGGCACACGGGTAGGGGCGGCGGGAAAACTTTCTTTGCTTCTTTCCCCTTCGGGGAGATCGAGGAGGGTCTTTCTCTGTAGTTTGTTGGGCTTTCCTTGGGTCTTTGAAATTTCTTAGCTCAGCAGAAAATCTTTCGAATTTCTGCGTTGGGGGTAGAACCTCCTTTTTCACAACACCTGACCCAAGCACCTATCCAATCCGGTTCCCACCTCCCCGAGTGCTGAATTTGGAAGCGCGAGCCGAGGGAAGATTCGATTGGAAGACAGCAATTTCATGGGAATGTATTAATCCTTGATGACATTTCCTTGACCCTGAGTTGATAGGTCATAGAACGTGTGTCTTTTCACGACTCTGTAAGCCTCGTGTTCGTTTTCACGGAAGCTTCCTTTTCTTTCCGGTCTCCTTTCTCTGAAGGTATAAACCAATTGGCAAAGGAAGGAGAGGCCAGAGGAACACGGGCATATTCGGAAAGTTTTCTCAAATTGCATTTTAGAGCCGAGACACCCGATTGCCGCGCCCCCGCCATGGCCTCCAAGATGGATATGTCCTCTGGACGACATCATCAAGCAAGCTGAACCGGAGCCAGCGCGGGGCGGCCGCGGCGCGGGCCGGGGACGCGGCAGGGCCCGGTTGGCAGGGCGGCCGCGGCGGCGGGCCCATGCGGAACCGGCCGGCCCTCGCCCGCGGCGTCGCGGGCCCGGCGCAGGAATCGGCCGGCGCCCCTACAGCGGGCCGAAGCGGCTGCCCGGCAAGTGGCAGCAAGCACGACCTCTTCGACAGCGGCTTCGGGGGCGGAGGCCGGCCTGGAGACCGGCGGCAGACTTCTGCTGTCAAACCTGCACTTCGGGCTGTCGGGCCCCGCCGACGTTCGGGAAATTCGCTGAATTCGGCACGCTGAAGAAGGCAGCCGTGCACTACGATCGGTGTGGGCGAAGCTTAGGGACGGCAATTCCCTGCACTTTGAGCGGAAGGCAGACGCCCTGGAGGCCATGAGGCAATACAACGGTGTCCCTCTGCGTGGCCGCCCTATGGACATCCAGCCGTGACGTCACAGGTTGACGCACAGCGGAGACCACACAAAGCAGAAAGCGGAGGCGGAGGCGGAGGCGGAGGCGGCTCGGGAGCATTTGGCAGTGGTGGTGGTACTCCCAGAGGGACTCGCCGAGGCGGCTGGCAGCGGGGAAGAGGCCGGAGGAACCGGCGCCAATTCCAAACAGCAGCTCTCGGCCGAGGAGCTGGATGCACAGCTGGATGCCTACCATGAAAGAATGGACACCAGCTAAACAGCCAGCAAATCCACGCGTTGCAGCAGAACCCAGGCGTCGCCAACCGGCATCTCCAGTGGGGGGGAGGGGAGGAGGGGGGGAGAGGGGGAGGGGGAGCGGCTGGACTGTGCAGCCAATGATGGGATTTGGGGTTTTCTCCTTTTCAAATAGGAACTTAAAAACTTAGGAAAGGTTTTCCCCCTTTTTTTTTTTTTTCCTTCGGTTTTCAAACTCTGAAACAGACCTGTTTTTTCTACTGAATTGCTTTGGGGATAAATTTTGACTGGTTCCTGTTGTGGGGAAGGTGGTATTCCTCATCATCGTTACTGTAGTAAAATAAGAGTGTGCGTAGAATAAATAAGTAGATACATTGATTGATTGATTGATTGATGACAGACAGAACAGACAGACACAGACAGACAGACAGACAAGACAGAAGATAGATAGATAGATAGATAGATAGATAGATAGAAGATAGATACGTCCATAGATGGATACATAAATAGATAGATAAAATTACATTTTAAACAACTCGCCCACGTAGTGATGTGTTTTGGCTAATTTTTCTGAGACAGGGTCTCCAGAGGCCAAGGCCAGGCGCGGTTCAGTTCATTCAAATTCATAGTAATCCTTTATCACCCTCCCCTGAGTGCTGAAATTATAAGTGTTAGCGAATTGGAAGATTCGAGTGTGAAGACAGCAATTTTGCATGGGGATTTAGTTAATCCTTGACATTGCTTGACCCCGATGGAGTGGGATCATAGAGACTGTGTCTTTCACGACTCCTTTAAGCCATCGTGTTCGTTGTCACGGAAACTTTTACCTTTTTTTTACGGGTCTTCCCTCTTTCTCTTTCCCGTCTGAAGTTATAAGCTCCCAACTGGCACAAGGAAGAGAGGCTTCAGGAAACACAGGAATATTCTCTCAACCTTTTTCACAGTTTATTAAGCGAATCCTCCACCACCGTGATTCCAACACTTTTGAGTCGACGGAATGCCTCCACAAGAGGACAGGCCCCTGCCTCTTGGTGATACGTAAATTCACAAGCCAGAAATTCTCCAATAATATTAGCCAAATGGGTGTCATTTCCAATGTAGAGCAGTCCTTTGCTTTCCAACATGACATCTGCTCTTTTCCCTTCCTTTCCAAGCCTACGGTCAGTCACCCCTTTGACAAAGCTACATTCCAGTCTCGTTTAGCAGGATGGGTGAGTAGGTGCGGTCAATCAGGTGCGGGGATGATAGGATAATGGGAGTAGGCGGATTTATCCAGACTCTGACCTGATTGGATAGTGGAAGTTGCAAAGGGGGAGATACCGGAAGAAAGAGGTGTGAAAGGAGCCTCAGGCGTCATCCCAGTGCGCCGCAGCCTCAGTCTGCGGCCTGGATTGCTAGGAGCTAGGAGCTAGGAGGCCAAAGCACCCGGCAGAACTCATCCAAGTCTGGAAAGTCATCCTCCTGTGCACACGGGTAGGGGCGGCGGGAAAAACTTTTTCTTTGCTTTCTTTCTTCTTCCCTTCGGGGAGATCGAGGAGGGTCTTTTTCTCTGTAGTTTGGGGCTTTCCTGGGTCTTTGAAATTTCTTAGCTCAGCAGAAATCTTTTCGATTTCTGCGTTGGGGGTAGAACCTCCTTTTTCACACACCTGACCCAAAGCCCTATCCAATCCGGTCTCACCCTCCCCGAGTGCTGAATTTGGAAGCGCGAGCGAGGGAAGATTCGATTGGAAGACAGCAATTTCATGGGAATGTATTAATCCTTGACATTCTTGACCCTGAGTTGATAGGTCATAGAACGTGTGTCTTTCACGACTCTGTAAGCCTCGTGTTTCGTTTTCACGGAAGCTTCCTTTTCTTTCTCCGGTCTCCTTTCTCTGAAGGTATAAAAACACAATTGGCAAAGGAAGGAGAGGCCAGAGGAACACGGGCATATTCGGAAAGTTTTTCCCAAATTCAATTGCATTTTAGAGCCGAGAACCCCCCGATTGCGCGCCCCGCCATGGCCCTCCAAGATGGATATGTCTCTGGACGACATCATCAAGCTGAACCGGAGCCAGCGCGGCGGCCGCGGCGCGGGCCGGGGACGCGGCAAGGGCCGGTTGGCAGGGCGGCCGCGGCGGCGGGCCCCATGCGGAACCGGCCGGCCCTCGCCCGCGGCGTCGCGGGCCGGCGGCAGGAATCGGCCGGCGCCCTACAGCGGGCCCGAAGCCGGCTGCCCGGCAAGTGGCAGCACGACCTCTTCGACAGCGGCTTTCGGGGGCGGAGCCGGCCCTGGAGACCGGCGGCAGACTTCTTGCTGTCAAACCTGCACTTCGGGCCTGTCGGGCGCGCCGACGTTCGGGAAAGTCCTTCGCTGAATTCGGCACGCTGAAGAAGGCAGCCGTGCACTACGATCGGTGTGGGCGAAGCTTAGGGACGGCATTCCTGCACTTTGAGCGGAAGGCAGACGCCCTGGAGGCCATGAGGCAATACAACGGTGTCCCTCGCTGCGTGGCCGCCCTAATGGACATCCAGCTCGTGACGTCACAGGTTGACGCACAGCGGAGACCAACACAAAAGCAGAAGCGGAGGCGGAGGCGGCGGAGGCGGAGGAGGCGGCTCGGGAGCATTTGGCAGTGGTGGTGGTACTCCCAGAGGGACTCGCCGAGGCCGCTGGCAGCGGGGAAGAGGCGGAGGAACCGGCGCCAATTCCAAACAGCAGCTCTCGGCCGAGGAGCTGGATGCACAGCTGGATGCCTACCATGAAAGAATGGACACCAGCCTAAACAGCCAGCAAATCCACGCGTGCAGCAAACCCAGGCGTCGCCACCGGCATCCCTCCAGTGGGGGGGGAGGGAGAGGGGGAGAGGGGGAGGGGGGAGCGGCTGGACTGTGCAGCCAATGATGGGAATTTGGGGTTTTTCTCTTTTTCAAATAGGACTTAAAAACTTAGGAAAGGTTTTTCCCCCCTTTTTTTTTTTTTTCCTTCGGTTTTCAAACTCTGAAACAGACCTGTTTTTCTACTGAATTGCTTTGGGGATAAATTTGACTGGTTCCTGTTGTGGGGAAGGTGGTATTCTCATCGTTACTGTAGTAAAATAAGAGTGTGCGTAGAATAAATAAGTAGATACATTGATTGATTGATTGATAGGACAGACGACAGACAGACAGACAGACAGACAGACAGACAGACAGACAGATAGATAGATAGATAGATAAGATAGATAAGATAGAAGAATAGTCCATAGATGGATACATAAATAGATAGATAAAATTACATTTTAACACTCGCCCACGTAGTGATGTGTTTTGGCTACTTTCTGGAGACAGGGTCTCCAGAGGGCCAGGGGCGGGGGCTTCAGTTCAGTTCAAATTCATAGTAATCCTGTATCACCTCCCGGAAGGCTGAAAATTATAAGTGTGAGCGAGTGGAAGATTCTGATTTGAAGACAGCAATTTCATGGGGGATTTATTAAATCCTTGATCATTTTCTTGACCCCAGAGGTGGATGGATCATAGAAGGACTGTGTCTTTTCAGGACTCTGTAAGCCTCGTGTTCGTTGTCACGGGAAACTTCCTTTTTTCGACGGTCTTCGTTCTCTGGAAGTTATAAGCACAACTGGGCAAAGGGAAGGAGAGGGCTTCAGGAACACAGGAATATCTCTCAACCTTTTCACAGTTTATAGCGAATCCACCGTGATTCCAACACTTGAGTCACGGAATGCCTACCACAGAGAGACAGGCCTGCTCTTGTGATACGTAAATCACAAGCAGAATTCTCCATAAGATTAGCCAAATGGTGTCAGTCAATGTATGAGCAAGTCCTTGCTTTCCACATGTACATCTGCTCTTCCTCTTTCAAGCCTCGGTCAGTCACCCTTGAACAAAGCTACATTCCAGTCTCGTTTAGGCAGGATGGTGAGTAGGTGCGGTCAATCAGGGTGCGGGGATGATAGGAATAATGGAGTATGGGCGGAATTTATCCAGGACTCCCTGACCTGATTGGATAGTGGAAAGTTGCAAAGGGGGAAGATACAAGGAAGAAAGAGGTGTGAAAGGGAGCCTCATGGCGTCATCCAGTGGCGCCGCAGCCTCAGTCCTGCGGCCCTGGATTGCTAGGAGCTAGGAGGCTAGAGGCCAAAGCACCCGGCAGAACTCATCCAAGTCTGGAAAGTCATCCTCCTGTGCACCGGGTTAGGGGCGGCGGGAAAACTTTCTTTGCTTCTTCCTTCGGGGAGATCGAGGAGGGTCTTTCTCTGTAGTTTGGGCTTTCCTGGGTCTTTGAAATTTCTTAGCTCAGCAGAAATCTTTCGATTTCTGCTGCGTTGGGGGTAGAACCTCCTTTTTCACACACCTGACCCAAGCACCTATCCAATCCGGTCTCACCTCCCCGAGTGCTGAATTTGGAAGCGCGAGCGAGGGAAGATTCGATTGGAAGACAGCAATTTCATGGGAATGTATTAATCCTTGACATTTCTTGACCCTGAGTTGATAGGTCATAGAACGTGTGTCTTTCACGACTCTGTAAGCCTCGTGTTCGTTTCACGGAAGCTTCCTTTTCTTCCGCTCCTTTCCTCTGAAGGTATAAACACAATTGGCAAAGGAAGGAGAGGCCAGAGGAACACGGGCATATTCGGAAAGTTTTCTCAAATTGCATTTTAGAGCCGAGACCCCGATTGCCCGCCGCCCATGGCCTCCAAGATGGATATGTCTCTGGACGACATCATCAAGCTGAACCGGAGCCAGCGCGGCGGCCGCTGCGCGGGCCGGGACGCGGCAGGGCCGTTGGCAGGGCGGCCGCGGCGGCGGGCCCATGCGGAACCGGCCGGCCCTCGCCCGCGGGCGTCGCGGGCGGCGGCAGGAATCGGCCGGCGCCCTACAGCGGGGCCGAATGAGGCTTGACCGGGCAACGTGTGTGCAGCACGACCGTCTTCGACAGCGGCTTCGGGGGCGGAGCCGGCCTGGAGACCGGCGGCAGACTTCTGCTGTCAACCTGCACTTCGGGCTGTCGGGCCGCCGACGTTCGGGAAGTCTTCGCTGAATTCGGCACGCTGAAGAAGGCAGCCGTGCACTACGATCGGTGTGGGCGAAGCTTAGGGACGGCATTCCTGCACTTTGAGCGGAAGGCAGACGCCCTGGAGGCCATGAGGCAATACAACGGTGTCCCTCTGCGTGGCCGCCCTATGGACATCCAGCTCGTGACGTCACAGGTTGACGCACAGCGGAGACCAACACAAAGCAGAAGCGGAGGCGGAGGCGGAGGCGGAGGCGGCTCGGGAGCATTTGGCAGTGGTGGTGGTACTCCCAGAGGGACTCGCCGAGGCGGCTGGCAGCGGGGAAGAGGCGGAGGAACCGGCGCCAATTCCAAACAGCAGCTCTCGGCCGAGGAGCTGGATGCACAGCTGGATGCCTACCATGAAAGAATGGACACCAGCTAAACAGCCAGCAAATCCACGCGTGCAGCAGAACCCAGGCGTCGCCACCGGCATCTCCAGTGGGGGGGGGGGGGGAGGGGGGGGGGGGGGGAGGGGGAGCGGCTGGACTGTGCAGCCAATGATGGGATTTGGGGTTTTCTCTTTTCAAATAGGACTTAAAAACTTAGGAAAGGTTTTCCCCTTTTTTTCCTTCGGTTTTCAAACTCTGAAACAGACCTGTTTTCTACTGAATTGCTTTGGGGATAAATTTGACTGGTTCCTGTTGTGGGGAAGGTGGTATTCTCATCGTTACTGTAGTAAAATAAGAGTGTGCGTAGAATAAATAAGTAGATACATTGATTGATTGATTGATTGATTGACAGACAGACAGACAGACAGACAGACAGACAGACAGACAGATAGATAGATAGATAGATAGATAGATAGATAGATAGATACGTCCATAGATGGATACATAAATAGATAGATAAAATTACATTTTAACCCTCGCCCACGTAGTGATGTGTTTGGCTAATTTTCTGAGACAGGGTCTCCAGAGGCCAGGCGGGCTTCAGTTCAGTTCAAATTCATAGTAATCCTGTATCACCTCCCTGAGTGCTGAAATTATAAGTGTGAGCGATGGAAGATTCGATTTGAAGACAGCAATTTCATGGGGATTTATTAATCCTTGACATTTCTTGACCCCGAGTGGATGGATCATAGAGACTGTGTCTTTCACGACTCTGTAAGCCTCGTGTTCGTTGTCACGGAAACTTCCTTTTTTACGGGTCCTTCTTTCTCTGAAGTTATAAGCACAACTGGCAAAGGAAGGAGAGGCTTCAGGAACACAGGAATATTCTCTCAACCTTTTCACAGTTTATAGCGAATCCACCGTGATTCCAACACTTGAGTCACGGAATGCCTACCACAGGAGAGACAGGCCTGCTCTTGGGATACGTAATCACAAGCAGAATTCTCCATAAGATTAGCCAAATGGTGTCAGTCAATTATGAGCAAGTCCTTGCTTTCCACATGACATCTGCTCTTCCCTCCTTTCAAGCCTCGGTCAGTCACCCTTGAACAAGAGCTTACATTCCAGTCTCGTTAGCAGGATGGTGAGTAGGTTGCGGTCATATCAGGTGCGGGATGATAGGATAATGGAGAGTAGGTAGGCGGCGAATTTATCAAGACTCTGACCTGATTGGATAGTGGAAGTTGCAAAGGGGAGATACCGGAAGAATAGAGGGTGAAAGGAGCCTCAGGCGTTCATCCAGTGCAGCCGCAGCCCTCGTATGCGGCCTGGAATTGCTAGGAGCTAGGAGCTAGGAGGCCAAAGCACCCGGCAGAACTCATCCAAGTCTGGAAAGTCATCCTCCTGTGCACACGGGTAGTGGCGGCGGGAAAAACTTTCTTTGGCTTCTTCCCTTCGGGGAGATCGAGGGAGGGTCTTTCTCTGTAGTTTGGTGCTTTCCTGGGTCTTGTGAAATTTCTTAGCTCAGCAGAAATCTTTCGATTTCTGCGTTTGGGGGGTAGAACCTCCTTTTTCACACACACACCTGACCCAAGCACCTATCCATCCCGGTCTCACCTCCCCGAGTGCTGCATTGTGGAAGCGCGGAGCGAGGGAAGATTCGATTGGAAGACAGCAATTTCATGGAATGTTTAATCCTTGACCTTCTTGACCCTGAGTTGATAGGTCATAGAAACGTGTGTCCTTTCACGACTCTGTAAGCCTCGTGTTCTGTTTCCACGGAAGCTTCCTTTTCTTCCGGTCTCCTTTCTCTGAAGGTATAAACACAATTGGCAAAGGAAGGAGAGGCCAGAGGAACACGGGCATATTCGGAAGTTTTCTCAAAATTGCATATTTAGAGCCGAGACCCCGATTGCGCGCCCGCCATGGCCTCCAAGATGTATAGTGTCTCGGAACGACATAATCAGCTGAACCGGAGCCAGCGCGGCGGCCGCGGCGCGGGCCGGGGACGCGGCAGGGCCGGTTGGCAGGGCGGCCGCGGCGGCGGGCCCATGCGGAACCGGCCGGCCCTCGCCCCGCGGCGTCGCGGGCGGCGGCAGGAATCGGCCGGCGCCCTACAGCGGGCCGAAGCGGCTGCCCGGCAAGTGGCAGCACGACCTCTTCGACAGCGGCTTCGGGGGCGGAGCCGGCCTGGAGACCGGCGGCAGACCTTCTGCTGTCAAACCTGCACTTCGGGCTGTCGGGCGCCGACGTTCGGGAAGTCTTCGCTGAATTCGGCACGCTGAAGAAGGCAGCCGTGCACTACGATCGGTGTGGGCGAAGCTTAGGGACGGCATTCCTGCATTCCTGCACTTTGA